>JAINUG010000137.1:1247500-1362500 GCA_029706075.1 Aldrovandia affinis | reverse complement strand
ATACATATATATATATACACACACACACATATACAGTGCCTATAGAAAGTCATCATACCCTTTTGAAATAGTCACATTTTTTTGTCTTACAGCCTGAAATGAAAGTACATAAAATCCATATTTTTCCAGCTTTATTTACACATTTTGCCTTACAACATTCAAGTGGGAAAAAAAAGGGCAAAATTTCTGATAATTCATTAAAAATTAAAAGCTAGAATAACAGGGTTGGAAAAGTGATCAGTCCCCTTAGAATAACCATTATAAACTTGCTCAGGTATAACCAATCACCTTCCAGATCACACACCAAGCTAATTGGCCTCCACCTGACATCAATTGTAGTGGTTTTGATTATTTCACACTAAAATCAGCTGTTCCTTGAGGATTCCATTCCTGGTAGTGCATGGTAACGCAAATAATTCACCATGGCTGGAAAGGTGCTTTCAAAAGGACTCCAGGATAAAGTTGTGAATAGGCACAATTTAGGAGAAGGCTATAAAAAGATTTCAATGACTTTCTATAGGCACTATATATATATATATATATATATACTCCAAAATTATTTACACCCTTGATAAAGATGTGCAAGAGAGGCAGTAATATAAGGAATGAAAAACAGTTGCAATAAGGAGATAGGACAGGGTTTGGTTTTGTTTTTTCTTGTTTTGTGCAATTTTATTGGGCCATGTGGAATAATTTCTATGCATAATTTATTCATTGAGAGGTGTGAAATGACAACTGTAATGTGGTTATGTTGTACAGGTGGCAAAGCTATCCCAGTTTGCTTCCTGTTTCTGTAACTGTGTGATTTTAAAGCGTTTAAAGTTTAAATGCAAGACAAATTTATCCTAATCCTTGATTTTATTGGAGCCCCTAATCATTCCACACAATACCTCTGTGTTGAAATTAAAGGATAACTTTTCTATAAATCAAAAAGATTGTTGTGTTGTTCCGTAGCATACAGCTTATGGTTCATGCATACTGAAAAGCCAGGAAGTTGTTTTCACAGCATGTTTCATATCCTGATTAATGAATTGTGCATCCCATAATAGGCCTTGCATTTAAAAAGCCATATGGGTGCTTGAGTACATTAAACAATACTGTTCAACTAGGCCCCGACGTGATTATCAAAAAACTATTTCTACTGTTAACTTACTACAAATCTTTCTGCAACAGGTCATTTAAATGGACATACTGTGTCAAGCTGAAATAGCTCTCATGTTTGGACTCCGTTATGAATGGAGCTATTGTATACTCTGTTTGGAAATCCCCTCAGCATTTGTCAACAAACATACCTTGTGAGTGCGCATACGCATCTCTTTCTTTGAAGACATTGTATTTGTTGAAACTGTATTCCTTTACCATATTTTATTTTCTGGGGATTGATTTTGTCCCCTTTTTCTCTGATATGAGCTTAACGGATGTCGATGCTGTGCAAGATGATGTTTGCCATGAGCTTTTTTCAACTGTAAGAGCTTTTGATTGAATTAATAATGAATGTTATCTGGTGTGTGTATACTTGAAAATCCCATTTAAATTTGTAAGTGCAATGACAAAGAGATAAAGCGCTGCCCATATTGTGCAATTACAGGTAATTTCCTAAATAGAGGAAGCACTTGAGTAAATGCAGGGTTCTGGCGGCTCTGTTATGGTGTGGGATGCGTTTTCCTGCCATGGTTTAGGTCCACTCAACACCTTAGAGGGCACGGTAAATATTAATATAAATACAAAGCACATATAAAGTATATATATAAATAAATGTATGAGTGATCACCTTCATCCTGTGGTGAAGCATTTCTATCCTGATGGGAGTGGTCTCTTCCAGGATGTGGATGCCCCCATCCACAGGGCACGAGTGGTCACTGAATGGTTTGATGAGCATGAAAACCATGTAAACCATATGCCATGGATGCCTGAACACTTTTGGGAAATTCGGGAATGACGCCTGAAACAGCGTTTTCAACCACCATAAATAAAAACCCAGAATGATTACATTTCTCATGGAAGAATGGTGTTGCATCCCTCCAACAGAGTTCCAGACTATAATATATATATAATGTATAATATCTATAATGTATAATCTATGCCAAGGCGTATCGAAGCTGTTCTGGCAGCTCATGGTGGACCAACACCCTATTACGATATGTTATGATGGTGTTTCTTGTATTTTGGCAGTTACCTGTATGTACTGTAAGCTACAGGAGAAACATTGAATCGGGACTTATTTCAGATATCAATCAGACTTCATTGTTCACGTAGAAAGTTTTGATATAGTGTCCTCAATAACAATTTCATATAAAAGGTTTAAATCAAAAGCTCATTCTTGCTGCTATTACAGATTGAGCCTCAAATGATTGATTTTAAATCAGAGGGAACAATCTAAGATACTGCACCAGTGGTGAGAAGGATGGTGGGATCTGGACCTCTACTTGGTATTGAGCACAAAGTTAAATCTCACTGTGGAACAGATGAGCTTGAACAGCCAACAGTGACAGGAAGAAGGAACCTTCGAGGCACAGACTCCATATGTGCACCATATGCTTCTCGACGTGTCCAAATGTATGGATTCTAATAAAGTTGTGACAGTCGTGATCAAATGCATACACTTGAGAGCATGTGTGATGTGGAAAGGCTCTGCACGTGCACGTTTACAGCCGATATTCTGAGGGCTGTGTCGCTCACAAATAAGAAGATTCACAAGCTCTTACTCAGATACACTGATAATATACTGCACAATACCGCAGGTTAAGGAGGATTGACATTTTTTGACGAGAGCTGTCGTAGCAATTTGATGTCATTTTGGTATGAAGAATGAGACTGGCCGGATCATTGCCAGAGACACCGGGAGCTCCCAGCCAGCAAGCTGGTGCTGTGGGAACCAACACACGGGCATCGACATGAAGACTCACCTCTTCAGGGTGCACCTCTCCCACACCAACATACGTGGACGTTTATGTATTGTAAGGAATTATTTCCTGATGTAGGAGCTGAAAATGCTGGGTCCTAGTTTAACTAGCCCTAGACCCAGGAATGCATGGAGGATCGAGACTGATTGGAAACGCACTTTGGAGGACTCGATAAGAGCGTCTGAGGAACGGTATAGAGAGAGAGGTTAAGCGGGATCTATATCTTTTTTGATGAGATGAGATGAGATTGGTAGCTATAAGTAATACTTATACTGTTGTTCAGTCCTACAAATTTACCCATCATTTATATTTCTACACATTTTTTTTAAGCAGCGCCACATAATTGCAATTTAGATTTCCCTCACGACGTAACACAACAGCTTATCCTTCCAGGCATCTTTACACCTCTTTTGAGTTCATCTTTGTTCCCTTCATAAGTATGAGGTGTCCTTGCAGACACGCAGCTATATTCAGTATATCAGTATTTTTCCACAGCATCACTGGGATGACAGGTTTCTGACTCAAAATGAGATTTTGTCTTTCGTTCAACAATAACACTAGTCTCATAAATTATTTCTTATTGCTCCCTACAGTGTGATAGAGAATGCATTTTATATTTTTAAAAATGTGTGGGCCAATAGCTTCTGTACATTTGATGGAAAACTCTGCCCTAGTGCTGTCCAAAGAAAGCTGAAAAAGTAAAGAACTTAATGAAACATTTATCGGGCATGCCAAATATTTCACTTGGCGCCCTTCAAAGCAGTGTAGTTTCCCATCGTACAAGACTTTTTAAGGGATGCGCTTGGTAGAGGGGGTACGCTGCAGGATTCACTCAGGATAAGCACTTTGACATCCACCACGCAGGCGCACTGGTGCCATCCATGTGTGCACGCGTGTGTGTGTGTTTGCACGCGTGTGTGTGTGTTTGCACGTGTGTGTGTGTTTGCATGCTTGTGTGTGTGTGTGTGTGTGTGTGTGTGTGTGTTTGCACGCGTGTGTGTGTGTTTGCACGTGTGTGTGTGTGTGTGTGTGTTGTGTGTGCACGTGTGTGTGTGTGTTTGCACGTGTGTGTGTGTGTGTGTTTGCATGTGCTCATGCTCGTGCTGTTTCCTGTGCCAGTGTGCACATGTTTGCGCATGTGTGTTTGCATGTTCTTCCTTGAACCATTGTTTTAACAATGAGAGATTTCGGGCCTCACGCGTGGTCCAGTGGTTACAGCGTTCAACGCTACGGTCGACGGCCTGGTGAGTGCCGTCTCGAAAAAGGCATCAGGTCGCCTTCGTCACTACCGGTCGCAGGACTACGGCAGCGAAATCACATTACTAGGGGCGGATTGGCATAGAAATAGCAGGTCTAATTGGCTACCAAATTGGGAGAAAAAATGGGAGAAAAATCTGAAACAAAAATTATAAACAAAAAAAACCAATGAGAGAATTCAGATCAAACTTGCCAGTGTTTGAGCAGGCTGCTAAAAGGAGTCTCCGCTCTATCACGTTCTGGCGTTCTCAGTTCAGAATGTCCCTTTGAAGTTTAACACCAAACTTTTTTTTAAAGGAATGCTCGTCTTTCAAGTGTACATTTGAAAGGGTACGATTTTGAGTAGAATGAGAGGGAAGGCCAGGGGCTGTTTTTTCTCTGCGCTGTTCTGGAGAGGACCGTTTCGCCACAGAAGAAAGCCTTTATTACGCTGCACGTGACCATCTTTGAGATTGACCCTTTCCTCCGGCACACAGGAAATAAGAATCTGCCCTGGTCCGAAGACACGCTTGTTAATGTATCAGGACGATCCAATACAATTTGCCATTATGATTGATTTTTTTTTCAAAAACATATTTTGAAAGATAAAACGAAATCCAATTTCCCCCACGTACAGCGCTGTATGACTCATTTGAATTGAAATCACAGAGCCCCCTTTTCCCCCCCACTTTTCCCTTTTCATCCCTTTAATTACAAACGTGGGCCTCCTGCACTGAAGGGGAGGGCAGATTGACATCACTAAGAGGCCTGTGATATAAAGGAAAAGCGGACGCACATCCTCAGCCGCCTAATTGACCTCCTATTGCTGTTATTTTGCGATACACGTCTACAGAAGAAAACGTACAACAAATAACCGCCGCATTGAATATTTAATACACTTCTCTACATCCAGGGCAGTGAGTTAATACCACTCCACGCAACAGTGAAAGTTAATTGGCGGTGAGCACTTCTGCTATGGCCGAGCGCCTGTATGAGTGAGCGAGGCCTGCTTTTCAGCGTCGGTTTGGCTCGCTCTCGCTCTCTCACACCGGAGAGACAGTCGACCTCGCTGCGAAAACGCACGTCACCGTTCACCACGCTTACAGCAAAGAGCGCCCGCAGGAGAGGGGGGCTCAGGTGAGCCGCCCGATTTGTCGCTGAGAGGTGTCTCAAGCTGGCAGTGTAGTGTAATGGTTAGGGAGCTGGGCTTGTAACTCAGAGGTTGCAGGCTCAATTCCCAGGTGGGGGCACTGCCGTTGTACCCTTGAGCTAAAGGTACTTAACCTGAATTGCTTCAGTAAAATATCCAGCTGTATAAATGGATTGTATGTAAAGAAATGTAAACTGTGTAAGTCACTCTGGATAAGAGCGTCTGCTAAATGCCTAAAATATAAATATTAAAAATATAGGTGTCAAAATAGGCGTGGCCAACAAGTCAGTAGCCATTCATTTGCATGAACGGTTGTCCTTCAGCCCTTTGGGCCAAAAACCAATACAAAAATTATAATTAGGATCAAGGTGGCCATTGGTGAATTAAAAAAACTACTTTTGTTTGAGCCCACTACAAAATAAAGAGAAAAAAAACACGCCATCATGACACAATTGTAACGATCAGGGCTTCACGCGTCCCGATTCTAAATGCGTTCGCGGAGTACATAATGAGTTCCATTAAAATGTATGTGGATGCATTCATACGGTGCGTAATGAGTTTTGTTAAAAATGTATTGCAGCAAATGGAATAATTTGCATAAAATCCAAGGGTTCTGTCTGACTTCTGCTTTTACATTTTAAACTCGCTCCGAGTTGCGTAATGTTCTCTCCCTCTTTCTCCTGCCAGAGCCCTGCCACCCCCACCATGCCCCCCGCCCCCTTCCTGGTCCCACAGTGGGCCCTGAAACATTCTAGCGACCAGACCAAATTTGTTTTTTATATATTTCTAAGATCACTAATTGATTACATGGAGCAGAATTTGACTGGCTGTTAATTAACAGCAACACAAATACATAAATCAGAGTTTTACACTCCCTCATCAATATTCAGGAAGCGCAGCCCAACAATCCTGTATGAAATCAAATATATTATTGATAATAAATAGTGCTGCATGAAAGTATGAATGAGCACACATCATATAACAATCTAGTGCTTGGGGAACAAAATACGTGTGTGCGTGTGTGGGTGTGTGCATGTGTGTGTGTGGGTGTGTGTGTGCGTGTGTGTGGGTGTGTGTGTGCGTGTGTGGGTGTGTGTGTGTGGGTGTGTGTGCGTGTGTGTGGGTGTGTGTGTGCATGTGTGGGTGTGTGTGTGTGTGGGTGTGTGTGGGTGTGGGTGTGTGTGTGTGGGTTTGTGGGAGGGAGGTTTGATGATGTGAATATTCAATCTTGGGAACTATAGAATATTTGAATAAGAAATGATTGACTTAATTATGCATCCCCATCCCCTTCTCACCCCGTTCTCTAGCCTACGCACTCTAACTGTGCCGTTCTGTGGCCTCAATCCCCACATGGGAGAGCACCCGACCTGCGGGGACTTACTGGAGAGCAGGTCCTCCCTCTCCCCTCTCTCTCTCCCCCTCCCCTCCCTCCCTCTCTCTCTCTCTCTCTCTCTCTCTCTCTCCCCTCTCTCTCTCTCTCTCTCTCTCTCCCTCCCTCCCCCTCCCTCCCTCTCTCTCTCTCCCCTCTCTCTCTCTCTCCCTCTCTCTCTCCCTCTCTCTCTCTCTCTCCCTCCCTCTCCCTCTCCCTCTCCCTCCTCTCCCTCCCTCTCCCTCCCTCTCCCTCTCCCTCTCTCTCTCTCTTCTCTCTCCCTCTCCCTCTCCCTCCTCCCCTCCCTCCCTCCCTCCCTCCCTCCCTCCCTCTCTCTCTCTCTCTCCCTCTCCCTCTCACTCTCTCCCTCCATCTCTCTCTCTGCAGCATCAGCCTCTCTCCCTCCCTCTCTCTCTCTCTCTCTCCCCCCCCCTCCCTCCCCCTCCCTCTCTCTCGTTTATTACGCTGGCAGTCTGTATGAAATGTGCAGTCATTAAGTGGACATGAAGATGTGACACGGCCTTTATGTGAAATATTGAATCTATAATTTATTTGATGATTTTTACGGGGGGTTGGCAAGCGGGGAAGTTGACCGCCATGTGCAGCAGCAGCGCTGGCGAGAGTTCGGCCCTAAGAGTGCTCAGCACCGGCACGTCCTGCAGCAGACTGCGTCTCTCGCTCTACGGAGCTGAGGGCTTTAACGAGGCAGAAGATCCCTTTCAGCAGTGGCTCTCTAATTGGCAGAAGAACCCCATGTCCATTAGCAATTAAGTCACTCTGAGTCCGTGAAAATTTATGAAAGATGTCACAGTGATCCCATATTATATAACCAACAGCGGCCTTGTAATTAGTTGGTAGTATCTTGACTGATAGTATTCGGCATTAGGGTTTAGAAACAGCTAATGTGTTGCCCCCCCACCCACCCAGCTCAGATCAGTTGTGAACTGCCCGTAGACAAAGATACTTTCACTGGTAGCCACAAAATTTAAATCCAACCATTCATTTACATACACTACCGTTCAAAAGTTTGGGGTCACCTGCTGGAAACTATTTTTATCTCATAATTGACAATGCTTTACACCGTATACATTTCTGTAAATACTTTAAAATGACAAAAACCACATGTAACAATGAACAAAATGAACATCAAAGAAATGTTCACAAAATTATATTGAAAATTGAATCTTGGATTCCTCAAAATAATCACCCTTTGGCGTGAGAATAGCCTCACAAACAGTGGCCATTCAGTTAATACGTTTTAGCAGGAAATCACCCAACATGTTTTCCCAGCTATCCTGCAGCAATTCCCAGAGAAACTTGTGGGTTGCTTTGCTTTGACTCTTCCTTTCCAGTTTGTCCCATACAAGTTCTATGGGATTGAGGTCTGGACACTGGGCAGGCCAGGTCTTTAGTTTGAGTTGTTGTTCACATTCCTCCTTCACCAGATAGTTCTTGCACAACTTCAAGGTGTGTTTCGGGTCGTTATCTTGCTGAAGAATGAAGGAGTGCCCGATTAGCCATAGTCCAGATGGAAGGTGACCCCAAACTTTTGAACGGTAGTGTACATTCTCATCCTGCACTCCCATCAGGGTATAAATGGTTCACCACAGGATGAAGGTGATCACTCAGAATGGCTTTGTATTTATTGTTGTTTACCCTGACCCTCTAAGGGGTTGAGTGGACCTAAACCATGCCAGGAGAATGCATCCCACGCCATAACAGAGCCACCAGAACCATTAATTTACTCAAATGTTTCATTTTTATTTATCTGTAGATAAATAGATAAGTGCTTTATTGATCCCCAAGGGGAAATTGGATTGTCAAAGCAAATAAACACCACCACAAAACAAAGAGTAAAAACAGTTGGTAATGCACAATTTGAAATGTACACCCACAGTCTCCCACCTGTCTGATGTCAGTGCACAGCCATGGATTGAAAAGAGCAGTATATTACCCACATTAATAAAATACCATATTAACTGAAATGAGTGCAACAGAGGATACTAAAATACTTCAAAAAATGTAAAAAGTTGTGTGGTTTAGGTAACAAATAAAATGGAACAATTGCTATTTGTTGACAAAATGTGTTGGCTGCTCATCCTAAAAGAGGCCATAGAATTGCCAGCTGGATTTGCAAACGCAATCTCATACTTCTCAAACTTCTGATTTCGCCACGACAAAGTCTCCAGACTTCAGTGCTTCCCCAGTAACAGGGTCATCCTGTTCCAGAGCAGTGATTTGAGTGAGAGGTACTGGCATCAGGCGAGCGTAGTTCAGAAGATCATGTGCAAAGAAATACTCAATGAGGTTCTCCAGTAACGTTCCCAGTCCCAGAGCGACAGCCACTGATGAGATTTAGAAGGTTTTCTACCTGTTCTGCATGAAAACTGAACAGCATTTGCACGTTCCAAAAGTTCCTCAAAATGAAACAACCTTCCTAAAAAGTAAATATGAATGCACCAAACATTTCCCTTGTGTGTGGAACACCTAGATTGAAGTATGACGGGAATAGGTTATCAAAATAATTTTAGTTACTTCGATATCAACATCGATCATAACCGAAGTCTTTATCTTCAGCCTCCAGTTACTTCCAAAAGGCCTCTATTTCATGACGAAAGTGTTCTGACAGAAAAGCAAGGACACTAATCGGCTCCTCATGTCTGGAAACCCCTCGGATGAAGAACTGTATAATAACTTTATCACTATGACACAGGACTTTGACGCCGGCATTGATCGTAACGGGAATTTGGCGATAATGATTGCTTCAAAAGTGTCATAAATACATCCAACACCCTTGAAAACCCCTAAAATGACCCAAGGGTCAGAATATTGCTCCATAATCAGTGGAGACGGACACAAGCTCAGTCCCGGATAGGGGAGTGGGCTCCCAGAAGAGAAGGGGGGCCCCAGAATGAGATCTAGGGACAGGAAAATTTGCACCCGATCATTTTTCAACATCGAGACTCCAAATCAAACTGAAAATGGAAAAAAAAAAATCTATTTTAGCACACAAATCCTACAGGATTACACTTCATACCACCCTATCACACATTTCAGTCCCACCCCTTCCAATTTCCATAACACAGCTGCATCTTCCCCCACACCCCAAAACCCCAAAAGACCATCTCTATAATTATTACTTTATTTGTTTATGATTTCTTCCCCTTTTTAATTCCAATTTAGTAGCCAATTGTACCCTCTCTCTACGTCAACTATCCCCCATGCTACGAGCCCCCCCCACAGCTCTGGGACCGGCAGTGACAAAGGCAATGAACCAACTCCTCTGAGACAGAACTGGCTAAGCTGTCGACCGTAACTCCGATACACACAGAGCCACTCTTATATGCGGCAAGCTTATGCTGGTTCCCTCCCCTCCCTTGAGGCGGACAGCCAATCGCTGCCCCCGAACGAGACTCCGGGCCAGAGCCGGGCTGGCACAGCCAGCGTACCCCGGCTGCAGTGGGCAACCTGCACACCAGGCGAGTGCCTTTACCATTGCGCCACCAGGGGGCTGACTGCCTCTAAGCACAACAAATAATCTTAGTCTTGTTTTCCCAAGTCTTGTGGTTCATTAAATGATATAAAAAACATTCTTATTAGATACTTTTTTTTTCAAAGGAAGATGAAAAAGTTTTTCTGACAGCTCTGACATGATCTTAATGATTCAAGTGTGTCAGTCCTCAAAGGAAACGACTTCAGGAAACAAGTCTGCAGCAACAATAATGCGCCAGCCAAGATAACATGGCATTTTGTCAGTTGTTTGTGCTTGTATGAAAACTAGGACATCTACACTTTTTAAGAAACTATTTCTGTATTTTATAGATCATAAAACCTGAACAGTCGCCACCTTCACCGACAACAACAGCATCATCTCCAGGAAAACAAGATTTTGAGCTCCACATTTTTTAGTCAATTATAGACATGTTGGTGTCCAGGAGCTTGTCTCACATTGCATATTGGAATGGCGATGACAATAACAGTGACCATTAAAGTAACTGCCAAAAAGTCAAAAGTCCAAATATTTCCCATAATATAATATATGATATAATATAATATATGCCATTTAGCAGACGCTTTTATCCAAAGCGACTTACAGTAGTGAATGCATACATTTTCGGTATATGTGGCCCCAGTGGGGAATGAACCCACAACCTAAGCGTTGCCAACGCTGTGCTCTACCAGCTGAGCCACAGAGAACCCATAACCCCACTTACAGAGGGGGGTAAGAATAGTATATATTCTTGATTCATTTGAGATATCGAGCAATGTGCATAAGAAATAAAAGGTATAAAAAATGTGTGTAAATAAAGTGTATGCCCTTGTCATTATTTTCCAAAATTCACTCCAGCAACACTCTGCTTGGTAGCGGTTGACAATGCCCCAGCTAGTCCCCCCACTGCTGTTCCTAAACTCAACAGATTGAGTCACTAGGAGCCATGACTACGTGAAAATAAAGCTTTATAGAAGAAATATAGCTGAAATTCTTAGAGCATTAAAGACATCAAACTGAACCAGTCCATTGGTTCAAATCAAGTAGTGAAAGTGGGTCATTTCTTTCCTGGATTCCAACATTTGTGAGGTACCGCAATTACGTGATTGGATTCTGAAGGAAATGCTCGACAATTCTTGCAAGATGACGGCATTTTAAAGTAAAATGTTTGAAGCCATTAAATAACCCGCTCTGTCTCAATTACTCAGGGAACCTTCAGGAATTTTGTGACTAATTTAAAATATGGTACGAACACTTATGGGAGATTTTGGAGCGGCGCCTGAGACAGCATTTTCCACCACCACCAACCAAAACACCAAATGATGGAATGTCTTGTGGAAGAATGGTTTTGCATCCCTCCAATAGAGTTCCAGACATGCCAAGGCGCATTGAAGCTATTCTGGCAGCCCGTGGTGGCCCAACACCCTCCTGAGACACTGTTGGAATATGTTTGGATATGCTAAAAATACAATTTTTTTATACATACATGAGATATATGCAAATATGCTATGCCTCTTAAAACCTCAGCATCTCACTGGAAATGCAGCCCAAGAGATCAAACGGAACCTCAGAACAGACATGCACACCTGGTCAGAGTCATTTCTCCACCATTTTCTCATTAAAGGAAGTTCATTATATATGCTTTTAAAGATGGCAGGTTTGCAGTTTGCAATTTCAGATACGGACAATTGGATGCGGCCTGCATTTTCTTCAGGGGCTTAAACTACAACAATTTCCGATCATCGTATTAGATAGATCGCAACCTCGTTCTCTCAATCCGGCCACATAACCACCCCGCGGTTTGATTAGATTTCTGGTGCAAAATTGTCTGCTGTGCGTCACCAAGCTGGCAGCTACACATTAGTGCTGGTTTCTCCCTTCACTGTAAAGCGCAGTCATATTGCGAATGGTATAGCAATCCATTTTTATTATTATATACACTAAGACCAGGGGGACTGCTCATTTCGACAGCATGACGTTGATCACTTCCCAGAGGAGTCAGAGAGGTCTCAAAACTGAAGCATTTTCAGAGTTCAGAGGGGTATCTGCGGTGTTCTCTGTATGTGGCTCAAATTAGCCATTCCGTCAAACTCTGAGCTCAAATCCCTTATGCAACTAAACACTATCCCCTCAACCCCCCCCCCCCTTGTGACTACTATGTCACTTAATGATATTAAATAAGTTACGCAATGACATGTATTTTTAGCGGTGAAACTAATATCTTGAAATTGTTGCTGCTGTTGCCGAACTTCTTTTGATCGTTTTTGAATTTGTTTTGTCGTTCTGGAGAAGAGCGTCTGCTAAATACCTCAAATTTCAGCCTTTATTGTCATTTACCATTAATGCACGTGCTGCACCATCAAATGTCCAATGAATCGATCCGCATCTTTGAAACGGGCTGGAACACACAACTCCTTTGCCACTGACCCATATTCTGTCAAAGACGTCCAAACAGACCGTTCCCAGAACGCAGAACATTTGTGCGTAGAGACCAATTACATAAGGAAGCAAGCCGTCTCTTAATAAGTTTCACAAACATCTGCCCTGCAGGAAAACTGGATGCATCTTAAGATAAAAACATATCTGGAAATTAGCAAGAGAAAAAAAATGTGGGGATGTGGGTTACAGCATAAAAGACCAATTTTAGCTAAACCTAACAAAAGACTGCATACATTTTCCAACGATTCCTACAATAAACCCTAACAGTTTGTAGGTTTTCCTTTTCACTTTGAAATCGGAATTATTGATTTATTTGAAGGGACACATTTTCCTCAGTCTAAACACTGCAGAAGCCCTTGCTGTGTGACCTGCCCCTGGGACTGTTTCTGTGTGGAACATTTGTATATAATGGAGCTCAAATCCATGGTGCTTTGCGCTGGAGGAACTGCTCGGCTGAAAGCCTGTACATTCCCCCCCTCTTTCCTGGCTTTCAGAACAAAGATCTCCAACAGAAAGTAAAACCAACAAGATCTCGGAATAGTACACAGTTAATATAATAATATATGCCATTTAGCAGACACTTTTATCCAAAGCGACTTACAGGAGTGAATGTATACATTTTTCAGTATATGTGGCCCCAGTGGGAATTGAACCCAGTGGGAAGGAAAAGGTTAGTCATTTTCTTTTTTTTACAATTAATATCTCAATGCCCTGCAACACAAAGCTCTGAGACGGTGTAATGGCATTGTCAATGCACAACTAAGGACTGCATGTGTGTCATATATATATATATACAGTATATATATATACATTAAACATTGAAATACTACCCTATAGCACACTGAAGCAGGCCACTCATTCACATAGCCCATTGCATTCTTATTGTAAACATGTGAATAGACCTCTCTCAGTGCAGAACGCATTCCTGGTTGTGTGTTTACAGGCGTGCTACAACTGCGGTGAGCGGTGGAGGTACTGCAACAGGACCACAGGATTTGAGCTCTCATGAGATAAGGTTTTCAAAGCCAGGTGAACCAGAGGCCATTTTGTGCTGCTTCTCTTACTCGTCAGGAGCTCCTCGGCTCTTAAAAGTGTCTGCCGTCTCCCTGCCTTTTAATACACACTCCAGCCAGCCAACACAAATGTCTTTTGGTTTTTGGAAGATGATGTTTCCACCCCCTCCCCTGCTCTACAGGCACATGAAACCCTCAGTCCCACAGTAAACACAGCCAAAATGCTAAGCAAATAATTACCAAAAAGGCTTTTTTTATTTTTATTTGTTTTACAAATGCACACCTTCCACAGAAACAAGTGCATTATATTCAAATTCAAATTAAATATTTGAATCTTTCAAATTTTGTTGTATCTTAGTGGCAGTATACTGAAAATGAAGGTTTCCCATTGCAAGGTGTTTAATGTTGGTACAGTAAGGGGCAAGGCATACATACATTGGGCATGCTGTGGACCTGATAAAAACGTGCATAGTGGTCCAATAAGGTGCACCGGGCCAGGTCATTTCAGTCACCTGTCCTGAGGAAACCATTACGGCTGGCAAATCCTACAAAGTGGTCATCCTACCAACAGCCCCTTATCGAGGATGTAACATGACAAAGAAGCGTGCACCTATGACTGGTCAGTCCTATTTCGGCGCAAATAAGTTAAAAGCACAGCTGCCATAAAACCTCTACCCGCACCGCTAAATGTAATTTAATTTATATTTCACAAGCCATTTCATACAAAGTGGAACTGCAGAATAAGTTAATTGAGACATTAAGTCACAAATCTTGCGGTTAATTATCCACGCCGAGTGTCACTCTACGGCAGCGGTCTTCTTACACGGTAGGACTATAACAGGGGATTGCTCTTTGTTGGAAAAACGACGACGACTGAAGACTCACCTCTCCCCGTAGTCCGGTTTTTGTTAATTTAGGGACATAATTGCTTAGTTTCACACGTCTACTTGTTTATGTATTGTATTAGGCTTAGGCATTATTTTTTGCATTGATTGCTTTATTGCTACCGTTGAATTGTGGCTACAGATTTACCTACAGGGTCCTAGTTTAACTATGTGGTTGCTCCTGGCACCCAGGAACTGTAGGCTACTTCCCGCTAGGGTGGCTTTCAGCTAAACTGTTCTTGACTACGGTTAACACTTTGTTGTACGTCGCTCTGGATAAGAGCGTCTGCCAAATGCCTGTAATGTAATGTAATGTAATGTAATGTAAAAAAAAACCTTCCGTGCGAGTTCGTGAGCTCGAGCGGCGCGTGCACACCGACGCGAGCCCTTCCGCGCGGCCACTTCGGCGCATCGCCTCGGCATTTTTTTTTCCCGTTCATACATTCTGCTGCTCCGCGTGCAGTCAAACGGTAATTTACCATTCCGTCGCACCAAGGGGACTTGCATACCGTGCCTCTGTTCTCGATGAGGATTTGGCCGTTTCCTTTTTACGAACTGAGTTATCGCCGGCTGTCAGACACGGCAAGCAGGCGGACAGAGAAAGTTCCGCACGCCGGTGCGCATTTATCCAAGGAATTCCCCGAATGGACATACCCCCAAAGGTAATGGCACGCATCTGCTAACAACCTTAATCACAACATATGCTGAATAGTCTGGCTCTCTATTCGTGTTTGGATAAGGAGCATTGTTATAATATACAGTAGCGATCTGCTTCGTGTAACTTTTGCCTCATGTTAGCCACTAATACAACAGAACGTTAATGATGCGAAAGGTTCACATCGTTTGCACAGAAAATTGGTCAACGGAAAAGTTTTCCCCGTCGGTGTTATATTCCTACACGATTGTATTCTGATGGCATGGTTCGTTATGTTAAGAGTTCTTCAGTGAATATTTTGGACAGGTCTCGTGCGCTCAAATTTAGCATGGGGTGCAAGAACACGCTATCGCTCACTTTGATCCATTTTCAACGCAAAACATATATTTTTTTTTAAATGCAAGTCGTCTGATTATAGAAATGTAGCTATAGCGCCTGGCGCATGCTGTCCCAGACGGGTTCTAACCACGAGCGACTTTTTTTTTTTTCATTCGGCAACCAGGGCAACGCTGGGTATACAATTCACTCCAGTCCACAGGAGAAGCCTGTACTAAGGAAGAATGACAAATGTACGGCTCACAGGACGACAGCCCGAGAAACATCAGCTCATTAAAAAACTCAGAAGCTGTGGCCTTTTCCCTGTTAGCGGGGTTATGCTGGCGCCCTTGACATTATTGCGAAACGTTGAGTCATCTTTATAGCGGGATATGTGTTTACGGAGACGTCAGTGTCTGTTGCATCGCTGTCTCAATCGCACTGTCCTGTAGCCGGTGATCCGTGCGCAGTGTCTTTTAATAAGGTAAACAATGTCATCCTGTTGGATTGTGAAGAGCACCTGTGGATTTCCATTTCCACCAGCTACCACCATGGTCATATTTTAGAGATGAAATTGTATTTAATTCAAGGCATAGCCCGCCCACACACACGCACATGCTCACATTCTTTCTGCAAGAGCAATCATTTTCAGCAAGACTCTTTCTAGACATGGAATGACTGGAAAGTTGATGCAGGTCCCATAAGTCACATCCAGGCAACTTGTAAAATAAAAGATGGCATGGTTTAGGTCCACTCAACCCCTTAGAGGGCAAGGTGGTTCTGTGTGTCTCAGTAGGTAGAGCGTGGTTCTGTGTGGCTCAGTAGATAGAGTGTGGTTCTGTGTGGCTCAGTAGGTAGAGCATGGTTCTGTGTGGCTCAGTAGGTAGAGTGTGGTTCTGTGTGGCTCAGTAGGTAGAGTGTGGTTCTGTGTGGCTCAGTAGGTAGAGCATGGCGTTGGCAACACTTAGGTTGCGGGTTCAGTTCCCACTGGGACCACATATACTGAAAAATGTATGCATTCACTACTGTAAGTCGCTTTAGGTAAAAGCGTCTGCTAAATGGCATATATTATAATATTATTATATTAAGGTAAATGTCAGTAAATACAAAGCTATTCTGAGTGATCATCCTATGGTGAAGCATTTCTATCCTGGTGGGAGTGGTCTCTTCCAGGATGACAATGCCCCCATCCACAGGGCACGAGCGGTCACTGAATGGTTTGATGAGCATGAAAACGATGTAAACCATATGCCATGGCCGTCTCAGTCACCAGATCTCAACCCAATTGAACACTTATGGGAGATTCTGGACAGCGCCTGAGCACCAACAAAACACCATCAACAACAAAACACCAAATAATATAATTTCTCGTGGAAGAATGGTGTTGCATCTCTCCAGCAGAGTTCCAGACACTTGTAGAATCTATGCCAAGGCAGACTGAAGATGTTCTGGTGGCCCTTTGCCCAATTAAGACACTTTATGTTGGCGTTTCCTTTATTTTTGCAGCCCATGGCACTGAATTTTGGATCAATTTACATATTATTTTCTGTGGCTAGTGTAGAGCTGCCCTGTACTAGGGTAATTGCACGAACAGGAAGTGAAAACTGAGGAGACCGAACAGTACACACCTCATTAAGATGCTGCCACAATATTGGTTATAATCTCAACAGTCATTGGGGAGCATTTAATTTAATTGTCCTGCTGTTTCTCCCTAACAGTGAAGAGTAAATTTAAGCAGATATTACTTTTTAAAATTCCCATGCAGTACACTACATTATGGTATCTAACAGACGCTCTTATACAGAGCTTAAGCAATTCAGGTTAAGTACCTTGCTCAAGGGTACAACGGCAGTGCCCCACCTGGGAATCGAACCCTCAACCTCTTACCTTACAAGCCCAGTTTCCTAACTATTGTACTACACTGCCGACCATGAATAATTTGTTGTAATGATTATTTTTTTATTTCAGTGACAACCAACATGTAGTCACATGAGGCTGTGGTGGCTTAAATGTTTTACTCAAAGTTAATGACGAAGCACCATTCAATTGAATGCCCTCTCCACTCCATTAGCGTCTGCAATTTACGTCTTGTGTCAGGGGGCATAAAGAGGATTTTCTACTTTAAATGTAAATTATGGAACTTCAGTGTCAGCCAGAGTTATGAGAATAATCCTTTTTTTTATCTTACCCATGACATCAATTCATAATAATGCATAGAAATAAGTTGAAGGTATTTGACCTCTGAGAGAGCTAGTTACCGTTTAACAGAATTTTTTTTTTGCAATTTAAACGGGGGGAAAAAAATCTTAAGGGAACGTGTCAATGATCTGAAATCACTTTGATAGGGGACCACATTAGTCTCTGGCTGTCCTGCTATTTTGGAAACTAAAAGCACATTTTAGTGCAGTGTGCTTTCAGGGCTTTTTCAGTTCTCATCCATTAGCTGGTTCTTTGTTTTGAAGAAGCCATGTGAAAATGAGACGTCTGTATGGACAACCCTTTCAAAAAATCTTTAAAAAATAAATAAATCCCCATGTCACCCATTCATCAACCAGTAATGCTTTCAGGGGGAAAAACCCCAAAAGAAAAGGCTAAAGAAAGGGAATATGCCCGCAGACCAACAGTGAAGTCCATCAGAATCACAAGGCATTCATCTCCAGTCTGCCCAGTCCTTCAGGTCTTTGAGTCCGGCTCTCTGCGCTGAAAAGAGGAGCCCTTTTAGTGAGCGGTAGTTATGGTCTTACATGAGATCCCAAACCGAAGCCCCTGAGAGGAGCTGGAGATTGTCCTGTTCCTTTGTGTTAATGGGAGCAATTTTTTGAACTGGTCCTTGGGCCAGTCTGGGAGTACTAATGGATTTCTACCCCGATGGGGGGCACACTAAGTGGTCGGTCCGTGTACTTTACTTGCGTTCTTTCCTTTTTCTTTTTTTTTTTTTATGAATCAGAAATGAAAAACCAGCAACGGCGTTTGTTTGTTTTTCTATTTTATAAAATGAAATAGTGTAACTAGAATTTTTTTCTTCCTTCCAATTAGAAAACTAATGTGATTAAAAGTAACAAATACGATATATGGCTAATTTCCTGTTTTTTAAACAGGCTATTTTTCATTTTCTAAATCCAAACTTTTGGAGTACAGCCAAATGAAAACATGCTTCTTTGTCCCAAAACGTAGCTCACTTTAGATGATAATTTACCTTTCTTGTACTTTAACATGCTAACAACTTAGGTAGCTGTATTGTCTAATGTGAAGTAGCCTAATGACACGGGACTCCAAGGATGACTTCTCAATGTGAACTGCATTGCATTAGGACCGTCAGCCATAAATCAATCACTGTCAGAACTGTTTAGACATCGCGCCTGTGCCAACTTCACCTACATTGGCCCGTGGAGACGAGGCATAAGGCTACTGCCATCTAGTGGACACAAACAGAAATACATTCCGTGTGAGTCGCTACATTGAACAAAAGCTACATAAAGTAGAGTACATTGAACACAACGGTAAAGGTTTAAACACAATACAATCTGGTTCTGTTCACACCCTTGATAACCGTGAAGAAAGGGAATGGTGCAGTCCATTAAAGCAGTTATTTAGCCTAGCTTTAGTTAGTGGTCCATTATTAAATATGATCTGCTGGAAAATATGTTACTTAGTAGGTTAAACAAACACCATTTTACAGTTGCCTTTTCCTAGCAAGTAATCGCAATATTATTAGTCGGGGTATTATTGTCGAGTAGTAGCCTAGCCAGGTAATGTTAATGTTAACTTAGATAACAAAGTTTTAAGGCTGCAGCAAATATTTTCACATTGCTATTTCACATTGGTAACATTAGCCTACATCTCTGATTAGTTTGTGGCTGTAGGTTGGTCTAGTCTAAAGGATTAATAGTATGAAAGTTCAAATGTGCTCAACTCTAGGTAGGGTAATTCATGTACAGTACATGTAGTCATGCGGTCATAGGCTATAGTGCTGGATTCTTAGTTAATAAATGTACATTTCTATAAAGAAGGACAGCAGCTAGCAGATAGATCTTTGGACGCATCAACGTGCTTCGGCAGTCAGCGTGCATGAGAACAAAGAAAGTTAGCCTACAAAAAATTGGCTGTCCGCCCCAGGGAGAGGGGAGGGGGAGGGAAGCCGATATGAGATCGCTGCGTATAGGAGTGTCTCTGGAGTACCGGAGTTACGGTCGTCGGCTTGGCGAGTGCCGTCTCGGAGGAGACGATACTTCGCCTTTGTCACTGCCATTCACAGGGCTACGGCAGCAAACTCACAACACGAGTGGGTTATTGACATGAAAAATAGAGGGTGTAATTGGCTACTAAATTGGGATAAAATGGGATAAAATCAGAAACAAATTCTTAAACAAAAACCCCCAAAAACCCAGATGGTTAGGTGGTCAATACGGATAAGATAACTTGGCCTACCTCATTTATTGCTGTTGACACCGCAATTTCCAGCTGAGCATCAGAAACCCCCTGCTTGAGATTGTGATTGGCACAAAACCTTCTAACGCTCATGGTAGAACATTCTCCTCTGGCACCAATTTGAGTCAAGTGCTCTGCAATCTCCAAGAGTCACATTTTTCCTTAACACGTCCTCCATTACGTCGGAAAAGGGTTCCAGTAAGGACAAGGCCTGTGAGTCTAATGATTTTGGTTTTACAAGCAGTAGCCTAGGCTTAGGCTTTAGGCTGTAGGCTATCAGAAAGGCAAACATACACACAGGCACACAAGTTACAGAATTACTTCCGCTTGAAAACCGTCACCTACCCTAGGCAGTCGAAATTCTTAAAATGGACATTTTATCATTATTATTTCGTCCATTTTTGCATTTTAAGGTATAGGAGCAATAAGTAAACAACCAATATTAAAAAAAGAGATAGTATTATATTTTGTTCATAACATTTTGTGTAAAATAGCCTGATATTCTTTTACTCGTTTCCCATAGTGTTTTGAAAATACAAAAAAACTGCAGTTTCTGGTTTTTCATTTCTGATTTAAAAAAAGAAAAATGAAAGAATACAAACATACATGGACCGTGGTCCAACACAAATCAAACCATGGTAGAAACCAACTTTTGTGTGTGTGTGTGTGTGTGTGTGTGTCCTGTTGATGATGATGATGATGATGATGATGGCTATGATTATTATTATTACTGGTATATATACTACTATTACTCACTGATTACTTCTGAATAATCCCTAATGTATCAGAGAGCCAACAGTGCTCAGGAAGGCATTGTGCCGTTCTGATTACTCCGAAGCACCCACAATGCCGAGGCGTGACTAATTATTGCATCCATTGATTCACAAGCTATTTATTCCCAAGGCCTTTATGCTCAGTACATATCAGATATCAGAGTTATTGTTGTGATTCACAAAGGGTGCGCATGTTTACAGCGCAGAGCTACATTGGAGAGGCTTTCTCTGCTCACAGCTGCTGAATGGATTCAGAATGGTGACGATGACAGAAGAGACCAAGGCCTGGGGAAACCATTGTTCATCACTTTGACTCACAATTAAATGTACGTTTATTTATTTATTTATTTATTTTCTTCACAACACACAGTTTGGTGAGTATAACAATCACCAACATTAGCTTGACCCACTGTGTTTGTGAAGATAAAAAGTAAGACCGGCTATTTGTTTGTGAGTCAAACTGATGTACAAATAGTGACTGAATCCATTTAAAATCATCACCGGTCTGTTTAGTCGATTTTGCACTGAATTGAGAGCCAATTTAATGAACATGCGTAGGTGTGGAGAATATTTGGATTCAGTTGTACTATGGCTTGCTGTGAGTGGAAATGGAAGTGGTTTCTGTGTGTCTCAGTAGGTAGGCTCAGTAGGTAGAGTGGTGTTGACAACGCTTAGGTTGTGGTTCGATTCCCATTGGGACCACATACACTGAAAAATGTATGCATTCACTACTGTAAGTCGTTTTGGATCAAAGCATCTGCTAAATGGCATATGTTATGTTATGAAGTGGTAATTTCTGTCTTAAATTGACACTTCCTTCTGATAAATTATGCACTATAAACATTCATTTTGGGAGTCTTAAATTAGCAGCAACATTAAACTAACACAGCCAGAGCTGAATTGTCACCTTGGTGAAGAGGGTACATATTTAAAACATATACTGTCCTTACAAACTAGTTCACACACTTTTAACTCATTCCCTTCATTTTAAATACAGGGTAAATGCATGTCCCCTTTGTTTCAATTTACAGGATCTTCTCCCCCCTTCACTCTCTAATTGAATTTGCAAGTCATTAATTGCTGTCTCCATTTTAATTTCCTCCCCCTCTGTCATGACAAGCGAAATTGCTCTCCGTTGTTTCTCATTTTCCATTCTGACAGCCAAAGATGTGTCTGCGTGATTAAAATGCCACAGAGCTCTATAACTATTATCAATTACACTAATTAAAGTCAGACGAACGTAGAAGCAGACTTAGCTTAAGAAATTGCAATTGCTTTTTTAACGCAGGGTTTGGTATGCTACGGTCTTGGAACCTGATTGTCTGAAGGACCTCCAAAAACGGACGCTTCTAGGATTTATTTTTCTAAAGCAAAGGCATCTAGTTTATTTTTTGGAATCGGGAAAGTGAAATAACAGCTGCAATGGCCATACCTGGTGATTGTACAAGTCACACATGGTTGGTACTATATGCCCAATTGCACACAAAGAGTTTTTTCTATGGGAGCTGTGCAGTTTTTAAGTGCTTCAGTGAACATCTGCACGACCTTTTGCCTTGTCATGTCCATTTCAGGTGTTTCTCCAATCAGCTACAGAATTTTAATTTAACTTTGCATTGGGATTACTAAAGCTTTTTCAAGTCTAATTTACAGAATTCTGAACAAATTCGTTTTTGATCACGCTTGTTTATATTATTATTATCATTATTATTGGCTTGGCTTTTCTTCACCTATTGTAGAAGGTCAACTGAGAAGTCATTTCTTATTGACAGTGATAACCTGTGGAATTGGGGTAGGGATTATGCAGCCCATCGACCGTAAAATGATGATTGGGTGGCCAGTTTGAGAAAGCCCGTTTGGGAATTTGGGAATGAGAGCAGCACACTGTACCTTTGATAAGTGCCATGGTGTGTTTTTAATCACCACACTGAGTCAGGACCTTGTCTTAACACCTCACTGATCGAATGGTAGCATCTCCAATAGCATAGTCCCTTTCACTGTACTGAGGCATTAGCTCTCCGACTAAGTCCGGAGGGACGACTTCTCCCTGCCTCACCAACACCACTTCCAGCAACAACCTGGTTTTCCCAGGAGGTCTCCCATCCAAGCACTAAACAAGCCCAGCCCCACTTAGCTTCAGCCATCTGGTAGGGGAAGGCTAAAGGGTCGTTGAGTAGGTGGCTTTATCTGGAACAGCTACCACAGTTTGCATGTTATACACTATGACAAGCACAGCTGGATATTTACTGAAGCAACTCACCATTCTCAAGGGTATGTCGGCAGTGGCACAGCTGGGATGTGAACCTCTGCTTTAGGTTGTGAGCCCAACAGTGTTACCACTAGTACGCACACTGTCCTCATGTGGGAGAACACAGAAGAGCGATGCTTTTGCGGAACAGATTGTGTACAAGCAGTGCGGTGTTAGCTACACTTTAGTTTGCAAAGAAAACTCCTGAGTGTCTTGAGCCAGAGACTGCAGGCCCAATCAGCAGCAGAGAAGTAATACACATTTACTTCACTTGTTCTTTTACTCAAAGTACTAAACCCACACATGCACCCCCCCCAACTTAGATTGAGAAACGGATGCTTAACATTGTCTATTCTTTTTCTTTCTTGGAACCCTATGACCTATCATATATATTGCTTTGTTTGCTGAAGCCTCTGCAGTACAGCTCCTTTTAATTTTAAACCAGTAGACACAAACAGGCAAAGACCCATCCATCTCCAGCTGTGTAATTAAAAGAGCAAATTGCTTGGTCTCATGCCCTTTACCTCAAACCATATGCAGAAGCCTCACAATTAGCATGTTTAAATGAGTCACACCTCCAGCACTATCACCCTGAGCACTCGAACGTTACAGGCTCACCAGGCATTCGACTACCAGATAGATGCTGTTATATAACACATGGTTTTTAAAAAATAACGTACTCCAGATCATTTGTTGCAAATTCATACTGAATTGAAAGGCACCTTTGGATGGTACTAAGAAGAAAGTAATATAATCAATTTTACTGTATATATAGAGTAAGATTGTAATACATTTTTACAGAACATTTACTGTGGCCCATTAACATGAACAGCACAAAGGTTTTAATTGTATTGTTCCATTAAAACCCTGTAAAACTATTTGTGTTAAATGCATTCCACTGTGTAGCATTGCAGTCATTCTCCCTCTACATTCCTGTATGTCCAGCTTTATAAGATATAATGGCCAAATGCTAGATACTAGCTTTGTGACCGACTCCAGCTATCACATAGAAGATGCCACACCTCCTCAATCACCTTCACTGCATGAAGAGTTACGTGTTTTTTCGGGGGGAAATTCAAACCGTGTTGGGTTGAAAGGCATCAAAGTCAAATTACAGCAGGCTCTGCTTGCATTAACTAATCACACATAGCGAGAATGCTAGCTAAAAGTACACATAATAATGGTATTTGATTAATGTTAGGCTGACTGTAGCCAGTGTGCCATATAACAAACACCAAATTAGCCAACAGTACCTGTAATATGCACTTTTATACAGTTTTATGACCACCTGGTTGTAGGAACTCTTCAAAATCAACTACCAGTTGCCTGGTAACATTCACATTCAGAATTCTACTATCATAAACATTGTGAGAATATTAGTTCTTCAATAAGTGAGAACATTAGTTCTTCAATAAATCCTTGCCTCCCGCGTGGTCCAGTGGTTACAACGTTCGACGCTGGCCACGGAGACCGGGGTTCAATTCCCCGTCTCGCCAGAGTCGGCTCTGGTCGGGAGTGCCACCAGGGACGGCGATTGGCTGTCCACCCCAGGGAGGGGGGAGGGAAGCCGATAGGACGGCCCTGTAGTACCGGGTTACAGTCGACGGCCTGATGAGTGCCGTCTCGGAGCGCCTTCGTCACTATCGCAGGACTATGGCAGCGAACTCACATTACTAGGGGGGGATTCTTGTTGGTAACATGTGTACCCATGAGCCCAGGTACTTCAAGTACCTGGGCTCATGGGTCAACTCAACTGAGCAAGATCTTAAAGTAAGGAAAGCACTTGCATGGAGGGCACTGAATGGCATGGCCAGTGTATGGAACTCCAACCTCCCCCGACAAATCAAACTCAGCTTCTTCTACGCAACAGTAGAGTCTGTTCTCCTATATGGAAGTGAATGCTGGACCCTGAAACCAACCCTGCAGAAGTCTCTAGATGGGTGCTACACCAGAATGTTGCGTGCAGTACTTAACATCAGCAAGAGTACACATGTTACCAACAAGAATCTGTATGATGGAACACCAAGGGTGAGCGATAAAATAGCAGCCAGGAGAATGAGACTTGCAGGACACTGCCAAAGACACCAGGAGCTGCCAGCCAGCAAATTGGTGCTGTGGGAACCAACGCATGGGCACCGGTCACGAGGACGTCCCACATTAACATATGTGGACGTACTCAAGAAAGACGCAGGAGCGCAAAGCACCAACGAGTTGGCCAGATGTATGGAGAACCGGGATGACTGGAAGCGATGATGGAGGGCTCGTCTGAGGACGACCTAGAGAGAGGATTGACATAAAAATAGCAGGTCTAATTGGCTACGAAAATGGGATAAAATCAGAAATAAAATTTAAGAGTTCTTCAATAAATCAAAACTGTTTCAGTAAGGGGCTGTCGGGGGCTCATTCTGCTAATACACTGGTTCTCAGTGTGGTGATGTGGCCCATCGTCTGGTACAGACTGTGGCTGGCAGCCCCACAGTTGGGTGCGCAATTGGTAGTACCGTTGCCCAGTAACGGAAGATTGTTCCTGTCTCGTTGTGCGAGAGCGCCTCCTCTGGTCGACCAGACATCTGTGGTCTGTCTGCACCAGCTGCACATGAGGTGTACTCCCCCACTACAATGACTGCGCACTCTGCGTGAGGAACCTCAATCTAAAAAGAAGCAATGGCTGCCAGAACAAAAGTGTTGGAAGTCTGTGCACACACTCAACAAATCTCAGTGTGCCACTCCAACAAAGAACAGAGAAGAAATCATTTCACTGTGTGTTTTCCCAGTCTTGCAGACAACACAGAACAAATTAAAGGAACTATCGATCGCACAAAAAAATGCACCGTTCCCAAATATGTCGATTCCCCCCCACCCCTCCCAAAGGGGAAAACTAAATCCTACGACAAGAGATCGTGTCTTCAAATCATTTCTGGAACCACAATATGCCACTGACGGACAGGCAGCTGTCATCATCACACATTGTCATAAGTAGCTCTTCTCTTGACTCCCAAAGTATCGTTGGCTACTTTTTATTCCGCTCCACGCCAGGACATTATCACACCCTCCTCCCCAGTGTCTCAGCACTGCCACTTTTAAAATGGTAAGTTCTCTCTCTCCCTCTCTCCCCCTCTCTCTCCCCCTCTCTCTGATCCGGTCATTCCAGCCTCATTCATTTTAGAAAGTTGTTTAATGTCAAGGAGATAAAAGCCACTTGGGAGGTACCCCCTCCCCCTATCTCCCCCTAGCCCCCCCCACAATAATTACCTTTTTACGGGCTTCACAGTTCAAATCAAGGGTATCTTTGATATATGCTCCTGGTTATATTTCTATCTCATCAAATTCAGTGTGCTGCTAGAAATGTTGGATTCATCCTGAGTCTGATCATGTCTGTCTTGTGTCAAACACGGGAACATGTTGGTACAGTTTATAAACACAATACAAAAGGGGTCGGAAGCCCATGGACTTAAGCATAATTCTATATTTTATACATTTTCCAACACAACGTAATATATGTTAACATGCAAAATCAAACAGATTTATTTTCAATAATTTTTATTACTATTACCACTTTCATGTTGGTAAGTCTGTGTGTAAATTGTTGAATACATCATAGACTTAAACCAAATGTTCCCCCATTGAGTATAGCACTATTACCCAGGAATACACAGCCTACATCATATATAGTATTGGAAGGAACTATAAAGGAAGTACTGTGTACAGTATCAAGCTGTCAATCAATCAATAAATCAATTACTAACCTTCAAAACAATGATTATCTCTCACTGGGAAATTTGCTTGGTCCTTTACACATACAGTAATCCTTATATCCATCAGTCAAAACAAGAATGGTCACAGTACATTTAAGTCAAATTTTCCACAGGTAACATGGTTTCCAGTCTTGTTGTTTATAGCAAAAGTAATGGTTTGCACAATTCAGCAACCGTTATCGTCACGCAAGTTATGCTATGCTAGAAAAAATACTGTTTGTTATTCTAGCTGGCATTGTACGCTGGGTGAGTTGCTTGCAGGAGCTCCAGTGAGCCAGCTAACATGCTTGTGCTATAGGGTGTTTACATAACTACCTATCTGTGTTGTAGGTCTGTGGACGTATGCCCACAAGTCTTTTTGCATTACTGTATATCCTTTTCTTACTAGCTAGATATACTGAACCGCTGTTCTAAAGTCACAGGAACTCCCATGGAATACAACCAAAAACGTCCTGAACTTTTGTAGACGCAATTGCTTCACCAGTGGCAAGTGCACAGACAGTCAGTGTATCACAACTAATGATTTATCATAGTTATTTAATTATATTTTCTGGGGGAACTGCATAAAGCAGGATAAGGAATTAATAAGGAATGAATTAATTGTAAGTGGCAGTACTTTAGCTATATGAAGTTTCATGGAGACTGCACTATAGGTCTGTATTCTGTTGATATTTGTCATTAATATTTGTCCTGACCCTTTATTTCTTCACAAACACAGTTTGGAATCACAAAAATGAACTTTCCAACCTATGTGAAGAAACAAAAACACTATTTATTTGTATTTATTTATAAGTCAAAGCTAGGAACAAACTCAGTCAAATGTTGATTGAATCCAGACCTGAGGCGTGTTCAGTATTATATCTGATCTACTGAACTTCAATGAGCCTTGGCATAGATTCTACAAGTATCTGGAACTCTGTTGGAGGGCTGCAACACCATTCTTCCATGAGAAACTTCATCATTTGGTGTTTTGTTGATGGTGGTGGAAAATGCTGTCTCAGGCGTAGCTCCAGAATCTCCCATAAGTGTTCAGTTGGGTTGAGATCTGGTGACTGAGACGGCCATGGCATATGGTTTACATGGTTTTCATGCTCATCAAACCATTCAGTGACCACTTTTGTGGATGGGGACATCATCATCCTGGAAGAGACCACTCCCATCAGGACAGAAATGCTTCACCACAGGATGAAGGTGATCACTCAGAATGGCTTTATTGTATTTACTGGCGTGTACCTTGCCCTCTAAGGGGCTGACTGGACCTAAACCATGGCAGGAAAATGCACCCCACACCATAACAGAGCTGCCAGAACCCTTCATTTACTCAAGTGTTTCCTTTATTTTGTTAGTATATGTAATTGAGACATCAAATTAAACTTTTATGATGGAAAAAAATACAGAAGCACTGAAAAATTCACCCAAGAGAAAATACTCGGGTGGAGTTGGATGTGCCAAGCATACACAAAGCCAAATCTCAGATAGGATTTCTGAATAAGTAACCCTAGTTCTTTCCTTTCATTTGGCCAATATACAGCTAAATACTATGCTGGCTTTGGCAGCACGCATTGTAACACTGGAAGAATGCACACCCCAATACTTTATTCTCCATGATCACAGGACCAGGAAATGAAGCCTAAATATGACCAAGACAATATATAATATCCTTTTCTTGCAGTCGGACCGGACCGGGTGAGAAAGTGTCCGGGAGGTGTTTTGGTAGTCACCCAGTGATTTTGATTTTATTACTGTGTCCTCCTGGGGGTTCTTTTTGGGGGGGGGTTAACTCCAGTCTGACATTAAAAGTGCACATTGTTATCTCCTGACAGGCAATTAAATGGGATAACGCCGCCGTGGTGGCGTACAGAACCCATTGAGGTAGAAAGCGTGATAATTAGCTGTCTTTTTTATCTTCTGTAAATGTATTTCTGCTGGCGGATGTCACACTGAAGGCGAGTGTGAATTAAAAACCCATGCATGCTAGTGGTGCAGGTAGGACAAGCGTCTCCACGTCCGCTCCATCCACACCACGACTGTCCAGTCCAGCACTGCCATTTGCCAGACTTCTGACAGCTCAAGAGTGCATTTGAGAGGTCAGAGGTTCCTAACGCCCGCCTGGCAACCGCCATTGTAACGATAACAACACACTGAAGGTGGCTGAACTGGGGATATTGATTTAACGATAACCTGATGGCAGTTGATGTTTTTTAATTTATTTTATATCTCCCCCCCCCCCATCCCGCCATTATTTGATTAAATTACTCCGAGATAAAAGAGGAGTTACAACAGTGTCAAATCTTTGGATCCACATCCATGAGACTGTTTGGATAGGGGGTAAGAGGCCTGCAGGGTGACAGTGTGGTGCCATGGTTAGGGAGCTGAGCTGGGAAGCAGTGAAAGGGGATGCAGGTTTAAATCCCCAAATGGGACACTGCAGTTATACCCTTGAGCATGGTACTTCACCTTCATTGCTACAGTAATTATCCAGCTGTCTGAATGGGTAGTATGTAAGATATGCAGCGCAGGTACTGTCGCCCTGGATACTGTGATCTGTCAAGCATGTAAATAATGTAATCTGTGCACACTTGACTCATTCTAGATCATAATATTGTAAAACATTGGCATTATTGAGCCTCATGAATTCATAAATGCTTCCCTGGATCTTTTTTTACCGTGTTTATTTTTTCCATAACAGCAATACAGAGAACACTGAGAACTATAGATTATAACTTAAAAGATGCAAATCAGATGATTGTGATGCATGTGTCATCTCCACTGGAATATTTTATGGGTTGCTGCAAGTCTGTTTTTCTGATATATAGAGCTGTTCTCTTTCAGTAATCAACAATATGCATCCCGATACATTTTTGCCAAGATTGGAAGAGATAGTGTCTTAGAGGCAAGAAAATAGATGGCAAAAGTTTCTAACTCTTTAAAATATGCGGTGCTTTGTATAAAAGTGACTGTAAAAGTAGCGCACACAAGTAACTGCCAAATTAAAGGAAACACCAACATAAAGGGTCTTAAGAGGGTGTTGGGTCAAGGAGCCACCAGAACAGCTTCAATGCACATTGGCATAGATTCTGCAAGCGTCTGGAACTCTGTTGGAGGGATTTTATACCATTCTTCCATGAGAAATTCCATAACTTGGCATTTTGTTGATGCTGTATCAGGTGCCACTCCAGAATCTCCCATAATTGTTCAATTGAGGCTGAGTGATCTGGTGACTGAGATGCCCTGTGGATGAGGGCACTGCCATCCTGGGAGAGACCACAGGATGAAGGTGATCACTCTGTGTGGTTCTGTGTGGCTCAGTTGGTAGAGTGTGGTTCTGTGTGGCTCAGTAGGTAGAGTGTGGTTCTGTGTGTCTCAGTAGGTAGAGTGTGGTTCTGTGTGGCTCAGTAGGTAGAGCACAGCGTTGGCAACGCTTAGGTTGTGGGTTCAATTCCCACTGGGATCATATATACTAAAATAATGTATGCATTCACTACTGTAAGTCGCTTTGGATAAAAGCGTCTGCTAAATGGCATATATAATATATATATCACTCAGGATGGCTTTGTTTTTGTTGATTGTGCGTCTGATGTTGTGCAAGGTCCTGAAGGCCTCCCAGGTCTGAGACAGAACGAGCAACAGCAGCTAAAGAGGAGGAACAGCTCCTTCCCCTCTCCTCCTGGCCTCACAGAGGCCTTTTAAAGATCTGTCTGCATGTCTCTCAGGACAACAGAGAGAGAGAGAGAGAGAGAGAATGGTTTCTGATAGGCCTGCTTTGAAACCTTGAAATGTTTTGGCACTGTTAACGTTGATTTGTCATGCCAATATAAGTGAATACATCTGCGTGAGAGAGAGAGAGAGAGAGAGAGAGAGAGAGAGAAAGAGATGCTCAGATGATGTTGCTGAATTGAACTGAACCCAAATCAATCAGTTACTTAATTTGCTAGCTGGCGAGGACATAGAAGACCCCAATGCGCATTATATAATGGTGTTTACCTCAACTTACCCAGCCATACACTTCACATTTATTAATGCCCTGACTTCATGTTTTTGTTCACTGACTATTCCCGTTGAGCAATGCGGTGGCTAGCTGTAGAACTGGTGAGCCAGCTAATCTTTGATACACTTCCGCTTAACAAAAGAAGCAAGCCATACGTGACGAAACGAATTACATCATTACGGCCAGTCGCACGGAACGGCAAACTTGAAAAGTAGCTAAAAGCTACATACAGATACAGTTCAAATCCTGTGACGCCGTACCACCAGACGCAACTGCTAAGCCTAGTGTACGGACAGACATATGGAGTCACATTAAATATTGTAATTAAGGTGAATAAGGTGTTTCTGTGGCTCAGTTGGTAGAGCACAGCGTTGGCAACACTTAAGTTGTGGGTTCAATCCCCACTGGGGCCACATATACTGAAAATGTATGCATTCACTACTGTGAGTCGCTTTGGATAAAAGCGTCTGCTAAATGGTGTCTATTGCTATTATTGCTATTGCTATAATAATAATGAAAGCACCCAAGAGAAAATGTAGAACATTATATAGCGACAAGCGATATAAATGGCAGCTATGCATTGAATACAAAAATAAATAAACTTGACGTGCAGAGGTGAAACACTCATGGGAAAGGCAGAACCTTTGAAGGATAGTATTAACATGTGAACGCTATCAATATAAGCAGCCGGATATAGGAACTGGAGGGGAAATACTTCAATAAAGTGTTACTTTATTTTAAAATGGCTATTGTTGTTTTACTGATATGCAATATAAAGTTAATCGCAAATGCAGAATTTTTTTTGAAATGCTTTCTTTTTCTTTCCTTTTTTTAATGAAGAATGCAGTAATCTCTGAGGAAATTGGGTTTGTATTAATCAATATTCTGGATGAGCACAAATTAACCATCCTCCATTAGTTTTTAATGACCTGAATGATGAAAATATATTTAAAAAATAAAGGGAAAGTGAACAGCAGTGAAAAATGCCAGCGTGAAAGATGATACCAGCTGCCCTACGTTTTGTGAAAGATTACCCAGGCACGATTTTAATGGATATGAAATCGTATCTTGGTTTTTGATGAATTCATGTGTCCATGAATTATTCCATGCCATTTATATTTAATGACCTTAATTTTCAGGATTGCACCGTTTTTGGAAGAGTTTTCAGTCTCCATGCTTTCAAGTTATTATCAGCTTTATTAACTGTATTTAGTCTGAAACGCAGTCTGAGGTGTGAATGGGACACAATGGGCCCTATTATAAAGACCCAGACACCGTTTCTAGTATTGCCAGTGCAATTTGCAAAAGGCCAGCTGTTTATGGTGGTGGTTTGTTCAGACCATTAAAAGACTGCACACCCGGGTCCTAACAGCACACTCTGGATGTTCATGTTTAATATATCCAGGTCTGGTTATTCGTATGAGTGCACAACCAGAAATAAATCATTCAAATGCATTGTATCTTCTGTATATCACTAAACATGCTTTTTTTTTAAAATTTTATTTTTTTGTTTTCTGATTTCATCCTGTTTTTCTCCCAATTTGGTAGCCAATTACACCCGCTATTTTCAGGTCAATCCCTCCCTCATAGTTCGCTGCCATAGCCCTGTGACAGGTAGTGACAAAGGCCCATATCGTCTCCTCCAAGACGGCACTCACCAGGCTGTCGACCGTAACTCCAGCACCCCAAAACCACTCCTGTGCGCAGTGAACATCCTGTCAGCTTCCCTCCCCCTCCCTGGGGCGGACAGCCAATTGCCGCCCCCGGTGGCACTCCCGGCCAGAGCCGACTCTGGCGCGACGGGGAATCGAACCACGGTCTCCGTGGCCAGCGTCGGATGTTGAAACCACTGGACCACGCGGGAGGCACTCAACATGCTTTTCACTAGACACACATTTGGATGATTTTCCTTGGGTGGGAAAACAAAGGTGAATCATGGCGTCCGTTTTGGGTTAGATCTTTTTTGTTGTTGTTGTTGTTGTTGTTGTTTAGCTTTTAACATTGACATGTTGGCTCAAACTGACAAATCTCTCGATTGGGAACACTAGACAAGCCGCTGCTCAGAGTGGACAGGAGACAGGTGAATGAAGTAGGCTTGCTTGTTCTAATATTGAAGGTTACTGTGTGTAAATCAAGCAGCCTAACGCCGTTTGCGGTTAAATTTCTAGCACAAACTACTAACCGGCAAGCTCATAAATCATTACCTTGCTGGCACATCATTCTTCCTGTTAATGAGTCACACTCTATCATTAAGTCATTAGGTAGATGGCATATAGTATTGTAAACACTTTTTTTTTTTTTTTTTTTTAACTGTGCTGCAAATGACAACGTACAGTAGATGACAGTAATATGAATTACGCTGAGCCTCGGAATTATCCGTCTGTTTAATACACAGAACATTATTTTCTTATTGATCCTTGGGAATTAATGAACATTTCTCTCAGGGACTCGTGATGTTAATTAACATGTAAGATACGCCTAACCACCTTCCACTTGGCCACATCTGCCCTCCGTTCTGAAGCCACGCTGCTGTGTCTCGCCCACAATAGCCATAAAGTGTAAAGGATTTTTATAGTGCAGTAAGTGACCTTAATTCAATAAGGTTTTAATACTAAGGTGCTATGGGGCTAGATTAGATTCTGCCAAAACCCACAGCTATCTGTACAGATTTCTCCTTCCCTATATTCCTGGAGATCAGATGAACTCCCTGGTACAGAACTGGTGTACATCAAGCCCAATCTTTTTCAAAGGGCAGCTCTCTCTCTCTTGAGCTTCATTAAAACACCTTCACTGCCACAGCATTTCTTTACTCTGGTTGAGCGCAGTTGTTCCACACGGCACCAGATCTGCCATGTCTGTCTCTGTCTCTCTCTCTCTCTCTCTCTTTCTCTCTCTCTTTCCCTCTGTCTCTCTCTCTCTCTCCTCTCTCTCTCTCTCTCTCCCTCTGTCTCTCTCTCTCTCTCTCTTTCTCTCTGTCTCTCTCTCTCTCTCTCTCTCTCTCTCTCTCTCTCTCTCTCTCTCTCTCTCTCTCTCTCTCCCTCCCTCTCCCTCTCCCTCTCTCTCTCTCTCTCTCTCTCTCTCTCTCTGTCTCTCTCTCTCTCTCTCTCTCTCTCTCTCTCTCTCTCTCCACGGCTGAGGTCTCTCACTCAAACCCCTCACTGTTTATCCTCCTTTGGTTGTTGTTAACGGGCTAATCATCCCCCGAGGTCACGTTACACACCAAGGCAAATGGGGAGAGATTACATTTCCTCTAGTTTTAAAACATGTGCACTTGTTTCAGATCTATAGTCGGTCAGCTCTCAGCTCTAACCACGGGTCAGACGAAAGCCTGCTTAAAGGGACACAAAGAGACTGTTCAATATAACCACAGCGTGCCTCGTACTTACGTTTAACCAACAAGTTTGAGCAAGTGCTAAGGTGCTGACATTTACTCATGATGACGTGTAAGACATTAAAAAGGTAGACCACTTGCTTACTTGTGTTAATTGTGTTAAGGGCAAATTAAACTGTAAAAAGAGACACAAGGCCCAGGGTTCAGTTTAAAAGGCCTTACTCCCTTACACCCAGTAGTCTTGACCAGGGATCTCAAACTCTAGTCCTGGAGGGCTGCAGTGGCTGCAGGTTTGTGTGGTTCAGCAGCCAATGCAAGCCCTGGAAACAAGGTGTGTGGACTTGTTAGCCAGCCAGTAACTTAAATTAAGAGATTATGTGCTGAAACACACCCCTAACCAGCAGACACTGTGGCCCTCCATGATCTCAGTTTTACATCCCCCTGTCTAGACGTTGCAGCTTTGCCAGTAGAGCCAATTCCCAAATAAAGTCCAAATAATAAAAAATGTAAAAAAACGAAGAATGAAGAGCAGAAGTAAGATGAAAACACATTCATATCACAGGCACCGCTGCCTGTAGGTCTGACACTTCCCAGCATGAGTAAAAAACAGTTCGCGTTCAGGACAAGCTCATCGCCAGGATAAAATACAAAACTCTGGTCTCAGCCTACTGGACAGCAAGAGGAACTGCACCCTCGTACCAATCTATTATCAAACCTCACACTCCTGCCAGACCACTCCGTTCTGCAACCTCCGCTCACCTCCTCACTCCAAACTGCATCTTGGCTCAAAGCCATTCCCTCAACTCTGAGCTGAAATGCCCCAAAGGACTGAACACGATATCCTCACACTCCCTTTGCTCCTACAATGGCACTTAACGAAATGTGGTATGTTGCGTAATGACACATACTTCCAGGGGTGTAACTGATGTCTCGGAATTGCTGCTTGTTGCCTACCCTCTCTTGTACGCACTTTCGTAAGTCTCTCTGGATACGAGCGTCTGCTAAATAACGGAATGTAAATGTCATCGTTGCGGTTTGACTACAAGCGCATTTGCTGGAGTGAAATTAAGCTTTTGGATGGACAGGTAGCAAGCGGGGATTGGTCAGGGCACAGGCAGTAGGTCACCTGGTGACCCAGGGATGCCATTGAAAATGGATAGAAGCTGTAGGTTTTGAGCAAGTACACATTCCTTCGTTTATATTTAGACCCCACAATGATATAAACTGTAGCTGCTAGCACAGGCTGAGTGCTATGCTGGAGGGCAGTCTCTTGTGCCCCTGTAGTGTACAGTGTGATTGGGCCTTCACTATTTCTGCCGGTACTGGCATCATAGCACTCTGTAGCCCTTTTCCTACCAGATGGCTGAGGCTGAGTGGTGCTGTGCTTGAGGTTAGTTCTGGGATGGGAGACTCTATGGGAAAACCAAGCTGCTGCTGAAAATGATGTTGGTGTGCTAGCAGGGGGCTAGCAGGGAGACCACACAGAACAAGGGCCCTGACACTGCCTGGGAGACTATATTTTTGACGAGATGCTAAAACAAAGGCCTGGATTCAATCAATATTTGATTTAACTTTGAATTACAGATGAACAAACAACGAGTTGGCGAGTTCAGCAATCACTGAAATGTCCAGGTATGTCTGTGAAGAAAAGGAAAGTTTGTGTTTATTTGTGTGTTAAATTTAAGGAGAAATGTTGATTGGATCCAAGCCCAAGTCCTGATTCACTGTGGCCATCAAAGCTCATATTAGACTTATCGCAAAGGGTAGGGAGGCCTCCTGGTAATTCTGGTACATTTCCTGAATCTGCCCATCTACTCACCCCCCTTAACTGGCTGGACCGGTCCTCCTCCCTGGACACTATCTCATTTCAAAAGTAGAAAGAATTTAGCATTTTTTTGTGCATTTAAAAAAATTCTTTCTTGACTTGTTTTCCTCCTCGTTACAAACATATCTATCCATACAATCCAGCACGCACTGGCTGGAAGATGGCTAAAATGTGGCAGATAAAATACATTTACGCATATACTTATTATATATGTATACAGTAATATATAATCTATAGCTAATCTAAGTTTACAAAAAAATTATACTTGAATACAACATCGCAGTTTTATACTTTAAAACTCACTGTGAATTGGCTATCAATCCCAATAAAACAAGAGGCAGGCAGATGTGTATAAGGTTTTGAGTCAAACAAAACTAATATATGCTGTTTTTTGCAGCAATACATCTATATGGTAGATTGTAGCCCTCACATACACATATGAATGTATACAGACATATATATATATAGCTATATATACACAGTATATAGCTATATGATGGCTACAATTTGAGATGGATACATGTAAATGTGAGTAAGCGATAATTAAGCTGTTTTAATGCTTCTTACATGCTCACTTGGCCTGAAGTGCTGTGTTTTAATTGCACAGCCATTTCATTCATTTCTCCGTAATTGATATTTAATTGAGAATACAAGTATTTGCTTCTCTCTTTACAGCTACTGATCTCAAATTTTGTGCATAATTACTGCCTTTAATCCAGGATCTCTCTTGCGACAGCCATCAGACCGCTTTTAATCGTTGGACCTCTTCCTTCCTATCCGTTTTTGTTTGCCCATTATAAGTCACTGCCAGGAGCAGTGCAAATCTCACAACAATTAACAGCTAGCAAGCTGTGAGAAAGTTAATGAAGGGCTACTGACCTTCAGGAAGCTAAGGACAATCCTCCTCTCTCACACTGTTTAAGATACGCCCGATAATTAACACATCTCACATAATTATGTGGCATTTTCATCTAATTTGCTAGCCAAATACCCAAATATTATTATTATGTTATTGCTGTTGTTTTTGCTTAGCAGACACTCTTATCCAAGGTAATGGACATAGCTTGCACAAAACTTTTTTGTACAGCTGGATATTTACTGTAGCAATTACTCAAGGGTAAAATGGCAGTCACCCACCTGGGGTTGCCTTGACAGCACAATCTTTCAATTATAAGCTCAGTTCACACATGCTCAGATGATTGCCCACAATACCACCTTCCTGTCAGAGTAAACAAACACATGAAAATCACAGGTAAATAGGTGACACAATGTGGCATTTAAGAAAGAAATTCTCATTAGTCTTTGAAATAGGTTAACAGGATACATAAAGTAGTTTTTTTTACATACAACTACATACATGTATTATCTATGTACATGTCAGTTTTTCATTAGTTTGGACTTTTAAAGGGGGCACTGGTGATCCATGCCCTCCCTGTAACACATACTATAATTTGTGCCATGAACTGGAGCCTTCAGGTGTAACATAGCAATTGGTCTCCAGGTGAGCTTCCCCTTTACTCAGGTACCAGACCACACTAATCTGTTACTTTCACTGCGTTGTGATACTGTCCAGGGTATAGCCTAAACTTTTGAGTCCACATGTTCAGGGGTGTCCCCTGTTTACTGGTTTTCATTTAAGAATATAAGCATATCCAAAGTGTGTTCAGGGTTTAGCTGAGCCACCCTAGTGGGAAATACAGCCTGTTAAACTAGGACAGTAAGACCAGCCGCTGAGAACACCCTTTCTGACGGAACCGATGTCCCGCATAACATACTGTTGTGCCAAAAAACTAAGATTTCACCAAATACTCAGAGAAATGTGGAAGTAACGTTAGGCATGTTAGCGAATTCAAGAGACCACGCTAATTTTCGGCTGTGGTAACGTTAGGCTATACAAAATATAACAAAAATGTTTTGTTGTTGTAAAAATATTGCAAGATATATTTAATAACATCAACAAGGTTGTTTCAATAATATTATTACACATTACAATAGTTTGTGCTATTGGATAACTCCACTGTGCTGTGATACATAATGGTTCATTTGATACGCTTGATCGATCAAATTCTTAACAGCGATTAATCCTTCATCTATGAATCACTAACATCCCTAGTTTTATTCATACTGTCCATTTTGTGATCACCAATGTAAAGTCACTTAATTCGGTGCAAGGCCACCACTGTTTTCGATTGGACTGGCTGCCCTTGCCCCAGGGTGACAATTTGGGATCAATCGATCTGTGGTCGCTCAGCTGTTTTTGCCTTGCGCTTCAAATGACTGCATGGCTTCACGATCCTGGGCTATGTGCTTTCACACCGCTGCCCCTTAGACACAGTTTGCTGACATCAACTTAGACACAGTTTCTTTGAAACATCAGCAAGTTATGTCACTGAAGCTCCCACCAAACGCACCCCAACAACCAACCACCCCTCTTTCAGAGCCACTGAAGTGTCCTCTTGCAGCCATGCGAGCCATAATTACAGGCTCCTAGGCCTCTCCAGCATGCTGGGATGTTACATTAAAAGGATAAGCCACACATATACTTGTTGTCCCTCATTTACCCAGGCGTTTCCATTTTTTTGTTCACTACCTGTTCCACATGTATTGCAGATCATTTATTATTATTTTGTTTTTAATTTTGTTTCTGATTTTCTCCCATTTTCTCCCAATTTGGTAGCCAATTACACCCGCTATTTTCAAGTCAATCCCCCCCTCATAATGTGAGTTTACTGCCGTAGCCCTGTGACCAGTAGTGACGAAGGCGAAGTATTGTCTCCTCCGAGACGGCACTCGCCAGGCTGTTGACCGTAACCCGGTACTACAGAGCCACTCCTGTGCACAGCGAACGTCCTGTCGACTTCCCTCCCCCCTCCCTGTGGCGGACAGCCAATCGCCGCCCCCTGGTGGCACTCCCGGCCAGAGCCGACTCTGGCGCGGTCGGTGGGATCAAACCCCCGGTTGCCGTGGCCAGCGTCGAACGTTGTAACCACTGGACCACGCGGAAGGCCCAAGTATTGCAGATAATTTTGACCAGTTGTCTAATTTTCCCAATGGCACCCAATTGCCATCTGGTGATATGTGCCCTGCAATGCTAATTTTCAATTAGAGGTAAAGGGAGAGCTTCATGTCTGTAAGCAAGGCATCGCTGTGCCAGTGAGCAGTGATGAAAGCATGTGACTGAAACAGTTGCTGGACTCAATTCAGGTTTTTTGCCCATAAACAGTCAATTCTGCAAGGAGAAAACTTTAATCTTATTTTGACTTGTGGCTGCTTTTGAGGCACTGTGTGTGGATGGAAAAGAAGTAACAAGTGAGGGGGACATCCCCCCAATATTCAAAACAGTCATATCTGTCCCCCCGAATAATTTGTAGATATAAAACATTCCCTTTCATGATGTCCTCCCCCCGAATAGTTAATGTGTTTACGCCCTTGGAGGACAGCCATTTCTCAAACTTCTTTTTAGCATAATCCGTTTTCAATTATTATTTTAATGCATTTCTAACATCACTCTTATGTAAATAGCCCTTTGCATTGCTTTTTTTCTCACAACAAAATAACATTGTGAATAATCATAAGCGAATAATATATCATCTTAATCAAAGCAAGCTGAAGTGAGGAACGAGTCGCTTTCCATTAGAAAGAAATGCATCAGGGAATAATGTGGACTATCATTCAGGCCCAAGACCGTGTTCATGAGATGTCTTTCATGTGACCATCAAAAGTAGTGCTGGGATTCCACGCGTTTCCAAGTAAAAAAATAAATAAAATTCAAGACAGATTAAAGTGAGAATTGACAATTATTTTCAGGACAAGTACGATGTCTGACATTTTTTGGAAAACAGTTCCAAAAGAGTAAGGGTTCTCTCTCTCTCTTGCAGCAGCAGCAGCACGTACACAAATCTGCAGTCTTGTCGAAAATTCAGTAATTTCCAACTGGGCCACTGCTTCATCAGTGACTAAACAGGCTGCCAAGGCAATCAATTTCAGCACTAAAAAGGATTGAAGAAAAAAACTGCGAATGTGGGGCTGTTTCTCATGCAGGTCTCAGAGTTTGAAGCTCTCCACCAACTCTGTTATTGACAATCTGGGGCCGTTTTACATCCTGTGTGTCTTCCTATACTCTGGTTTAGGGTCTCTGTTCCTTTGGCCCAGACGGAACCCAGAGGTTAATAAAATAGGTGTGTTTGCACTACTCTTTCAAAGCTGGAACAAATGCTACCGCTATCATTAGAATCCGGCTCAGAATGTGAGCGCAGACCAGTGCTTCTCAATTATTTTCTGGAGGAAGAAGTAAACATTTAGTTGAGACAGACTGAAAAAAAAATTGCGCGCCAGCATTTGATTTTTTTTTTTTTTTACCAGCTCAAAATCTTGCGCATGGTGCGACCGCCTTGCAACTTGCACCCCCCACGCTCTCTGGTCACCGACTTAATGATTTTCTTGGCGCAGTCAACAGGGAGGGTGGTCTCTATTCTTCGCTAGCATTTGATCCCGCTCAGATTGCGGTGTAAACGCTCTACCGACTTAACGATTTTCTTGGCCGAACGTTCTCCGATTCTTCATAGTGCGCACGCGTAGCCTCTGAATTCGCCCGAACTGACGCGGCTCTGATTTCAATGTAGATGCAACAGCTTCGCTGCGGTACCATCTGATGCGGTTCCAAGAGCAATGCACACGTACCTATTGATTTGAAATTGTGATCTTATTTGAGCCGTTTTTGAGAGAGCACAGTAAAATGTTCAGCGTTAATTACAACTCTTAACAGTTGACATGAGAGTTGATATGAACCCAAAAGTGATGAGTCTACAGGAGTGGAATGCACTCTTATCATAGCTAATTTAACACTGGCCATTATCCCTGTGTGGGCTGATCTGGATGGTCGATACAATAATACAACATCCAGAATAATGATCATTAGTCTTTGCAACCCATTCACTGGTTTTGGCATTAGGTGGAGCCCAGATCATTGCAATTGCTCGGAGCTTCTGTAACGATCCATTATTATTATCATTTTGTGTAACTGTCTCAAATGTGCTCTTTAGATCCAGTCTGCAAGATATGTTTGTTAGTGCCAATGGCAGTGAATTTAACCCTAACAGTGCAGTGTTTGGTAACCGCTTGTGCTTGTGTCGGCTTGCTTTCATTGTTTTAATTTGCAGTGCGTGTTTCTTAATCACATGGAAATATTCTGGTGGTGAACTGTGAGATTTCACTTCTGGCGTAAAGCTGAGAGACGCATGTCTGGCAGAGACAGGCGTGAACAATACTATTTATTTATTTTACTATTTTCATTCTACAAAAAAAAAAACAAGATGCACTTACTCCCACTCCCGTAAGAATGTTCAATATTCTCACGATAATGCATCCCCATTTTATATTGTGCCCTCCTGATGGTTTAATGCTGGCGAGGTGACAGGGAGAACCTGAATGCTCCTTCCTCAAGAGCTTTCTCCTGCATGTCTACCTCCGTAATCGCATTTGACATATTACACAGGACCCAGTGATGACATTTGCAATCATAGCTTAATCCAATTCATTATGGCGTTATGGGTTTTTTGGGGGTTTTTTTTGCACCCAGCCCTGCTCCTGTCGGGGCCACATCTGTGGAGCCTCATAGGGCCCAGGGCCACAGGTAGGCCTCTCCTGACATCGGTCATTGCAGATAGCGATTATTCAAGCACTCAAATTAACAATGTAGGTGTTCAACGTGATCTGCCAACTGGTAAAATGTCATCCCACTAATTATTTTAGGTTTTATTTGCTTTCTTCTACTGCTCATTTTGTTGTTGTTGTTGTTGTTGTTGTTGTTGGGGTTGGTTGGGGTAGGTTGCCATTTGAGGGACTGTCAACGCAAACACCAGTCAAAGTGATTAGCTTGTCATGGCTTTGTTTTAAAGCACTGAAATTCTGTGGTTAAATTTATGACAGTAGAAGTAAAGGAAAATGATGACCGAGATAATTGTGGTTTGGTAAGTGCTAGATACCATTTTAAGTCTTTGCTATGTTTTTTTTAGAGTGCTGTGGTTGAACCATTCTGTGTATGTTTTCTTGGTGCAGCCTATCACATGTAGGCTACTAGCAGTTTGATAGACAAGCCTGGATTAAATGTAAATTGTTATTAGGAAAACAGATCAGTCTAATCCCTTTGCTTGTGTCATCAGGGAACCTGTCAGGTAACTGCACACACAGTCAACTAATGTCTCTGAAAATTGGAGAAAACGTTTGTATTGTGCAATGCAGAAATGCAATAAGCCCCACTCTCAGTGTCTCAGTGGCGACATTGTCAAGTAGACTAACCCCCCCCGAATTATACACATACATGCACACAATGTTGTACCTAGCACAGGAGTAAGCGTGTGAATATTTATAAACAAGTTTATGTTTAACACATTTATGTTCATGTATATTTGAGGTAACACAGGCACCTTAAGGATACATAGCCTAGATCAATCAACATGCATCAATTGCATACAGGTAGAGGAACAACCTACAGATATGATTTGGTTCTTAGTGCTTACTCAATACACATTTTATGATGCTAGGATATTAATCTATGATATGCAAACATGTTTATAGACATTACATTACATTACATTATAGGCATTTGGCAGACGCTCTTATCCAGAGCGACGTACAACAAAGTGTTAGACCCTATAGTTCCTATCCCTGTAGTTCCCTCCTAACGGGAGTTGTGCTGAAAGTCTACTAGTTCACTGTGGGGAGGCCATTGTGAATTCGTCCTACAGTTCCTACATTTACATTGTAAAAAAACAAACGTACAGCTACACGTGCTACAAACAATGTTATGTAGCCTACACATTGTTGTGCAGTTATATAAACAAAACAGCATTTTTATTACTAGGTAGCTGGGTTTAACTAAAACTAAAGCTTCAACAGTTGTACACTTTTTTTGGTTGTATGATCATTTTATCGTGTGATAATTTGTGGATTTGAACTGTGAAATGAGTAGCAGCCAGGGTTTAGATAGGAATATAACTGGCTTATTGTAGTGTTCAAGGCAGGTTTACACTGAAAATAAAATCAATATGTCGGATTTGGGCCGTTTTTAATGTGCTCAAAAGATGCTCCTGGCCATACAACCGACAGCTTTTGTGATTCTGCCACTTTCAATTTCACACCTCTCCATCACGTATGTCTACACATAGAAACACACTCGTGCATGCAAACACACACACGCACGCACGCACACACACACACGCACGCACACACACACACACACACACACACACTAATGTTTTTTTCTGCTCAAACCTACAGAAATCGGCATAGTTTTCTCATCTGAACAGGTGGTGCAGATTCACACCAAGCTTACATGAATAATAATAATAATAATAATAATAATACGAATGATTCATTTGTGTTTTCACTTTCACTAGAGCAAAGAGTTTAAATTGCAGGATATAACCTATTGTATTTTGGGTGAAGTTTTAGGCTCAGTCAATCTATCCACAATGCATTCTTAATATTAAGTAGTAGTAACTCTCGATGTCATGCAAAATATTGCATAAATGCACTGCAAATCATTACTAGTAGTTACTAATATTGGCGGCTAGATGACATGGATTTAGTGAGAACCCTGTATGGTTCTCTTCCCAAGAACACGTAATCTGCTCTCTGGTCAAAGATTCTTCCTGGGGCAATCCGAGCAACGTATTACCTATGACCAAGAAATCCTTCTGTTACAAAAACAGTTAATTCTTTGTGAGCAATTTGGCTCGATGGGATTGAAAACTCAGCGGAGCTGAAACCAGTGGGTGTTCTGCAGGTACGATAATGCCAGTATCTCCCCAGCTCTAGACAGAATAATGTCTGGTTCATGTCATTGTTAGCTTAGTCAAGGGAATTAAAACATGGGCAGACAAACACGGAGCACAAACAAAATGGATGTGTGTGTGTGTGTGTGCCTACTCTTTTAAAAGGCACAGAGCGCTAGAGTGGTCCTGCGTTCTGTGAGAACGTAAAACTCAGGGGAAGTGCTCAGTTGGACATTTTTTTTTTAAAGCCTGTAAGGGTGATTGACTAAGTGTGTGCTCGTTGGAGAACATCCAACTAAACACATTTCCCCAAGGCTTACTTAAAATGCTTATTGCCTCTTTTTTTGGAAAAAAAAGGAAATTAATTTCAAGGTTCAATTTGTGTTAAATGATAATTGGTGAAGGAAACTGATAAAAAAATTTTTGTAAGAAAATGGATGGGGCTTCTTTTATTAGAAGAGGAGTCCCATCTAAAATGCTCGTTGCAGTCGTGTTATGTGTTAAGGATTTGAGGGTGGGTGGATTTGAGGGACAGTTGAAAGCGTTCTGAGAACAATAACGGATGATAATAACAACACCTTGTGAGCCGTGTTGCACACTGGAGTCTGGAACAATGCAGCAGGAAGTGCAGAGCTTCTCTATAAAATATACATGAGGTCCTTATCCTAATGCTGTGTGCTGAACCTACAGCAACAACAAATTAATACAGCAAATCCCAAATTATACAGCACAGGGGGACATTCATAGAAGAGCTTATTTATTAAACACCCCCCCCACGCACACACACACACACACACACACACACACACACACACACACACAGCACCGTCTGTTTGTGACAGGAGAGCAGACGCTTTGCCTGTTTCAACATACTGGTGTGGTGAGCCTTCGCTGATGAAATGGCAGACGTATACCAGAAGGTTCTCCAGCACAGATTATTTTCCCTCCTCTTCTCTGAATCACATCAGCCTTCCTCTTAGAAGCTCTTCTGCCTTTGTTTTGGCAGCCAGCAGGCTTGCGGCACGTACAATGATGCATGGACCTCCTATGAAAATCGGCATCTTTGTGACAGCCTGTTGAGGTGCCTCGAATGGCAGGCATACATTATGGCTTTTCTTAAGGACAAAGATTCTGCCCTAAACTCTGTTCACTGAGGTGATTGTGCTGGAGTGCATAGATACCACATTTCAGAGAGGGGGAAAAAAGCCCAAAACATTTGAGCTGCAAGAATCCACGACTCCCATGCCTAACTCTCTGAAACACATGCTGCAATGCCCTCTTCGAAGGCTTTGACAGGTTAGGTTTATCCAGTGCAGGCTTCATGCGAGGCTGCACACTGTTATTTGGAAAACAGATCAGTCTAATCCCTTTGCTTGTGTCATCAGGGAACCTGTCAGGTAACTGCACACACAGTCAACTAATGTCTCTGAAAATCGGAGAAAACGTTTGTATTGTGCAATGTAGAAATGCAATAAGCCCTACTCTCAGTGTCTCAGTGGCGACATTGTCAAGTAGACTAACCCCCCAAATTATACAAATACATGCACACAATGTTGTACCTAGCACAGGAGTAAGCGTGTGAATATTTATAAACAAGTTTATGTTTAACACATTTATGTTCATGTATATTTGAGGTAACACAGGCACCTTAAGGATATATATCCTAGGTCAATCAACATGCATCAATTGCATACAGGTAGAGGAGCAACCTACAGACATGATTTGGTTCTTAGTGCTTACTCAATACACATTTTATGATGCTAGGATATTAATCTATGATATGCAAACATGCTTATAGACATTACATTAATTACATTATGATATGCAAACATGCTTATAGACCCTACAGTTCCTATCCCTGTAGTTCCCTCCTAACGGGAGTTGTGCTGAAAGTCTACTAGTTCACTGTGGGGAGGCCATTGTGAATTTCTCCTTTGCGATGGAGGGCAACAGTGTCCCACACAAAAATGTGAACCTGCTACCTGATTAATATGCACTGCAAATGAATCACACAAATACTGTTGTAGATACAGTTGCAACAAGCGTTCAAAATTCACAAGAACAGTGCACAATGGAAAAATGGAAAGTCACAAAATGAATTCAGCACACTTGCGGTAGAGAGGAGACCCCCCACCCTTTCCCCAGAAACAGTAATAAAGACCTAGGCAATGGAATACTAATTTGATGCAGCAGTTTAATTAATTTGAAGCTGTCATTTTTAAAGTGTCTGCACAGAGAATTATGAGCACCAAGTAATTACAGCAAATGATAGACACACAAAGTTCTAAGTTCTAAATGGTAATGGCATCAGCGGAATTTCTTGTGTGAATTGGGTTTTTTCATGTTTCTTTGAAACTATAATCCTAAAATTCACAACAAAGTTACACACAATTATCTTTCTATATTTTAACTAACGCAAGCTTTATTTTAGTTAAATATGAGTTCCAGAAATTATTTAGTACAGCAGATTCTCAAGATGCACAATTTACATTTTGTGGCTCCAAAATTGTACCCATGAATTATTGAGGTTTGTCTTTGCTGGCAAAGCCCTAAAATATAATGAGTTGTCCCAAACACCTCTTGTGACAGTACATTCCACGAGCCACACAAGACTGGAGGTGGGGGTGTTTGTTGTTGTTTCCTTCTTTAAGATGGAAATTCAGCCAGCAAAGGAGGAGAAAGAAAAGGACAGCCAAAGAGAGTGAGAAAGAGAGAGTGCACAGACAGAGTGACATACACCTTGGTACTGTGCCGCCAGTCAAGAAGGGGAGAGAGGGAGGGAGGGAGGAGAGAGAGAGAAAAAAGACAGAGAGAGGAGAGAGAGAGAGAGAGAGAGAGAGAGAGGGAGAGAGAGAGAGAGAGCACTGCTCAATTCAGCAGGCGAGTGCCAGCATGATGAATGTGCTCGGCAGTTTTTCTGAGAGCCAGTTATCAGCTTCCGTGCGAATCATGGAGATTATTTAGGCTGGGAGTGTGCACAGAGCGGTGGAAGAGCTCGCACTCGCACTCTGTAAGGCAGCGGGGAGAGAGAGAGAGAGAGGGAGAGAGAGAGAGAGCAGCTCCGTGCTTTATCGTGGACGGTGCCTACAGTCCTGTAGTTTCAGCCCGCATTCCCCTCTCTGCGACGTACAGTTGGGGGGGTTGGGGGGGGGGGGGAACCTCCTGCCGTCTCTCGCTTTAAAGCCGTAGAGTCGTTCCTGAGCTGGAAGTTTTGGTCGAGATACTGTAACGTCAGGGCAGAGACGGCGCCCTTCTGCTCTGCCGATTTGACGAAAAGCCGGAGAATACAGACCCCTCACGTTCCAGGTAAGCGGAGAGGATACGTGTGCGGAATGTTGGTGTGAATGCTGTATCACTGTCATCACTTGACAGATCACATCCCCCCACCCCACGCACTCTGGTACTGTTTATTTGTTTGTTTGGCTGGCTGCTGCACATTTGCTGTTTGTGATCTGATGATACTGCCTCTGGACTTGAGGGAGGGTGGCACTGTGTATGAATCAAGTTTGGGTGATCTCTTTTCCGCTGTTGGGAGATTTATGACTCCCGAAAGGGAAGAAGTCCTGTCCTCTGTGGGTCTCCGAGCCATAAATCGGGGGAAGAATTAGGTCAGATTGGGTCATGCTGTTTTTAAAGGTCGCCTGGAGCAACCGGAGCATTGTTAATGAGGAGGAACCGTGATAATGAAGCTGTTCACTTTCTGTCCTTTCCCTGTCTTCCTTTCTGTTGTTGTGCACGGACAGACTTTTTCGATTGTTTGAAGAATCACACAGTTGATTGTAGCTGTCGGCTGGTATCGCCGATATTGGTCTTTTGCTAAACTTCAGTCCTGGCTATGAGGGAATCACGCTTGGCAACAAAATGTTTTTAGCAGTTATCTGTGATGCATGACATTTTTTACAATGACACGTGCAATATGACAGAACTGGACAATAAAATAATACCATAAAAAAAGGATCATAGGAATGGTTTTAAAATATAATCATTGAAAAATCAAGACATTAATAACTATTCTGATTTATAGACAAGCTGACTAATAGACTAAACATTGGGATATGTAACCCACTATACATCATTGGTGATTGAAGATAAAAAGTCAAGTAAATTGTGGGAGGTAGAGGGTCGGGGAGGGGAGAGGTTGGACAGCATGCGCCTTTAGAACACACCGAAAGGCATTAAGAGATTGAGCAGCTCAAAAAGTACGCTGATGAGAGAATCATCTCTTCTGAGCTAGAAAGCTGTAATGTTGAAGATTTAACAAGGACAGATGGATGGATGGAAGGTGGATCTCTTATACAGATTTTTTTTTTTTTTACAAAAGTTGAAATTGGGTGAACCGGTGTTCATTTTCATTGATGTTAAAAATGAAAAGCAGCGATTCTACAATTCCAGAGCGTTACGACATAACATATTTTAAATCCTACAGCTGGCATGGGCATAAAATATAAAAAATTGCCTTTATGCATCGAGTGGCATCGTGTTTTAATTCTTCATTTCATTTTACTTTGGTGAAATTACTCTGGAACCGTAGTGCTTTCTAGGTCTTTGCGTGACAGGTCTTGAATACCAAGCCTGCACCATTGACGTGTGTGACTATGCATTCAGGTTGCACACTTTCGCATGCCCACTGAGGTCCTCATTGACACGGTCTGGTGTGACACTGATAAGGAGTGACCCTTTTTTTATAAGCCTCTGAGTCCTAGTGGTGCAAAGTCACCTCTTATCACCATCACATCACAATCTCTCAGTCTTATCACCATCACATCACAATCTCTTGGTCTTATCACCATCACATCACAATCTCTCGGTCTTATCTGCTGGCCATGCCAAGGGAAGATGCTTTGCAAAGTATAGGAAATATTGGGGATCAGTGACACAAGTGTTTTACTATTGACTTATATATATATATATATATGCGCCATTTAGCAGATGCTTTTTATCCAAAGTGACTTGGAGTGACAGTAGTGAATGGATACATTTTTCAGTGTATGTGATCCCAATGGGAATCGAACCCACGACCTAGGTGTTGTCAGCGCCGTGCTCTACCTACTGAGCCACACAGAACCATGCTCTACCTACTGAGACACACAGAACCACACTCTACCTACTGAGACACACAGAACCACGCTCTACCTACTGAGACACACAGAACCACGCTCTACCTACTGAGCCACACAGAACCACACTCTACCTACTGAGCCACATAGAACCAGACTTGGAACCACAGATGTACTGAGCCACACAGAACCAGACTTGGAACCTCAGATGTGAGGGAGTGTTTAGTTCATCATCAGGAATGTTTAGTTCATCCATCAGGAATTAATTTCCAAAGTGGGTCCAGGGTGGTAACAATGCCCCCTGGGTTGCGGCCCCCTGTAAAACACCCCATAGCCCCCAATGCGGATAAAGGATAAAGCCCTGGTACAGCAAGAACAATGAGACATAATGAAAATTACCCTTAACTGCCATTCAGATTAAAAAACACCACGATTTTTCTTTCAGCAGTCAATGTATTACCACTGTTGCAACATTTTTGCTCCATTCTTTTCTGTGCTTTAAATATCTTGATCATTAGAGATACTGTAATCGTTCTCAGCATGACTGGGGCTTAAATCGGCATGTCAAGGACTTCACCCTTCTGGAAGGTTCACCTTCCACTCTCCTGTGACCAGCTGAAATTGCTATGCCTTTTTCAAAAAGATTATTTCTGCCAAAAAAAAAAAAAAAAAAAAGTTTTTTAAAATTCTTCACTCAAAGCTAAGGGGGCAAGCAAGCATACTACAGGATGGTACAGTGAATCTGGCCCTGAAAATGAAAAGAGCGATGACATTTTCAGAATTTGATGTATTTACCATATGAAAATGCCTCTGTGCTTTCCCGATAGCTATGTCTTGTTCCCTTTCTGATTGCACACAATCCACTGGTTATAGAGTTGGGAGTGGATTATCCTGCACTGCAGAAATATTCAGTGTGTGTTTGTTGAACGCAGAATGCAAATAAATTCTCGAGGGGTAGTTGTTATTACTGTTAATAATGTCCTCTCAGATGCCATAGTTATAAGGGGCCCTCATTATTCAAAGTGCCCAGAGCACTGCTTTTGAATTGTGAAATGGCAGGAAGTTATCCAAGCTCCAAGAACCTACATTTCTATTATAAATGCTTCTTCTGATTCTAAAGAAATAAGAATGTATATAAACCAGGCTATCGTGCCTTTTCACTGCAATTTGACACTGGCCCTCAAGTAGAGACATTTTACAAACAGGTATAACCTCGTCCAGCAGTGGAGGTGTTCGGAAAATACACCTGGTTTAAGAATTTAACTCCTTTATTGATTTGAGTCGTATAATTACATTATGATCGCCTTATGTTTTGAATGGTAGCTATAATCACGAGTTAATAGCCAACAAACAAACCAGTATCTCAATAGAACATTCATTATTTTTTTCCTATGTCTGCTTTCCAAACAATACATCTTGTTTTCAATGACCTTATTATATTTTGCGAGATATTTCACTGTGTTCTCCTAACGGCATTAAGACATGCCCCTTTGTCTAGATTGTATTATCCTATTTTTATTTTAGCCTACTGTAGAACCTCTGAGATACAAAATGTTCATAACTTTGAAAGTTACATCAAAATGCACCAATTTTAAGAATTGTAATCCTTTCTTGATTGGAATCGATAGTTACAGTATTGTTGTCTTATTTTTTAAGCTTCCTCTCAATATGTAGCTGTTAACATTTGTTTAAATTAACCAGTAATTAAACCAGTGGGATGTCATTCCAACATTCATTCATTTTTCCTATGTCAGCTTTCTGAACAATACTTCCCCTTTTCAGTGACCCGCTATCTTTGGCCTCTTTTGCAAACTGTTTGATTTTGTTCTGGCCCTTCTACATTTTACATTTACATTTTAAGCATTTAGCAGACGCTCTTATCCAGAGCGACTTAGAAGATGTGCATAAATACATGGTAGGAACAATCATAGTTTGTGCAAGAGATCAGTGCAGTAATACAGCGATAGACATCGTTGCAGGCAGCTGCGTACCATACCTGTAACACTGGGAAAGAAAAGGTTAGTAATTTTTATTTTTTTTTTTTTTTTATCACAAACCAACACTAAATTTTCCTTCATTTTTAATTGTATTCTTTAGCAGTTCTATTGTATTTGGGAGTGTGATCTTGAAAAATATATCACCATAGTTTTACCTGCGTTTAATACCCGTTTAATATTATACAGTTCAGCCTGCAGGGAGTTGAAGGACTCTTGCAGGTCCTTAATTGCTTGAGACAAGGAGGCAGCACAGGTATAGAGAATGGTATCATCAGCATAAAGGTGGATATTGGCTTTTTTGACTGATTCAGCAACATTATTCATATAAATGGTGAACAGAACAGGGCCTAGGATGGATACCTGAGGGACTCCATGGGAGATCAACATGGGAAAGGACTCATAGCCATCAACAAAGGGAGTCTGAGATCTGTTGGACACAAGTTCTTTAAACCAGCCAGCTGCCTTGGAGCTCAAGCCTATGTTAAGCAGACGATTTACTAAAATAGAATGGTCAACTGTGTCAAAGGCTTCTGTCAATAAATAAGTCGGCACTGTGTTTTTTGCTGTCAAGAGCCTGGACATGTCATTAAAAACCTGAGCAGCAGCAGCGGTGGTGCTATGACCAGCCTGGACCCCAGACTGAGGGGAACTAAGAATGCCATTATTCTGAAGAAATTGTTCATATTTTCTGAGTCCCCTTTAAGGTAGAACTCAGATTTAGATTTTCTAAAGAGAGAGTTGCATTTATTCTGAAGGCATCTCAAACTTTAGACTTTAGGCATGAGGCAGGGTTTGACTCTGTAGCCTTGGCCCATACTAAGTTACACTAATGAATGAGAGCTGAAAGCTCTGGGCAAAGCGAAGGATTGTCTCTCCCTCTGACCCTACATTTCCTTAAAGGAACGTGCTTATCAATTAAAGACAGAAAAAAAGAGTGAAAATAGTTCCAGGTCATGTCTAGGTCAGGAATTAAATTAATTCAGTCAATATCGCTGTTATGTATGTCATGGAAGGAAAGCTTGTTCAACAAACCATTTCTTTAATTGTTTCTTTTTATTATGAGTCAGGATTGAATGTTTGGAAGTCTGGCACTTCTCGCAAGACACGCAATAGCACACTGATCACTGAATATCATTAGAAAAGACGCCGACACCAGTGTATTTATTCGGAGTGTTTGTAAGAATCAAGTCTAGGAGTGCAGAGCAGTCTGGGCGTTTGAGAGTAGGACGTGTAGGAGAATTTAAGAGCTGGGAAAGATTCCATTCGAACATAGGTGTTTAAGAGTTTCAGATGGTATCAGAGCTTTCTGGTCCGAGTTAGGGGTTAGCCAGTTTAGATTTAACTTGCCCATGAGCACAAATTCAGTATTACATATTATGCAAACAATTCAAAGATATTTCCCAGAGAATCACAGGTTGCAGAGGGAGATCTACAGCAAGAGACTCAAGGAAGTGGCAGGATTAATATTCAGAGCCAGAAATTCAAATGGCATTGGTCTAGTTACGGAGGTTAGAACAGAGAGCTTATCCTTTACCTGAATTGCAATGCCACCACCATTGGCTTTGCGGTCGGTTCTAAAGACATTGTAACCATTAATGCCAATATCTGAATCAGAGATGGGGTTTTTAGCCAACCATGAATTAAATCGATTTTTGGGAGAAGACTTCTAACATTCATATGTAAAAATTTGAGACCATTTTTCACTTTATAATCAGACTAGCAGTAGGAATATCAGGACTTGGGTTGGATTGCACATTTCCTGACAAAAACAGCAGCAAAATAATCAAGAGTCAAGAACGTATTTTACAGCATTTGGTCACGGATGCAGCAGCGGAGTTTGTGTGGTTCAGAGGAGCCATGGCCTTGGTCTTAGTGCGATGTGCATCTGAAAGTGTGTGAAATCAATGAAATGCGTTTATGTAATGATAAACTGTTCCATGAGTGTGAATGCAAGACGGTGTTTGGCACATGCATGAAAGAGTACGTCCGTGCAAATGTAGACGCAAGGGTGATTGTATTTCCTGAAAGAATTGAGAAAAACATTTTAAAGATTTTAGTCCTTCCTGTTAAAATCACGACACAACGTCAGTAGTAATAATAATAACAGGGACATAATAAAATGTGAAGTTAAAATGTAAAAGGTGAATTTGTACAGTTTATTTTAAATGTTCCAGGAGTAAAAGTCCTTGCAATAACAATAAAAGGCTCAGTCCTACTAACAGACAGTGGAGTGTAGGGCAATCTTAGGCAGCAGAGATCCTCTGATAGCTGGTGGAGGCACAGACAGAGAGAGTGACGGTAGGCAGGCACTCAGGGGAAGGAATGGAGGAACACTCAGCAGGAAGCAGGGATTTTTAAATATATAAATATATATATATATATATATAGTAAGCTCCAAATCTACTGATAGGGTTGTGAATGTCCAACACTGGAATCAACCGTAATCTTTAGTTGTCAATCACAATGTACTGTAGAATTTCTACATTTCTCAAATCAAATGTACCAAATGACTACATACGTTCAAAACAATACATTTAAGAAGGACAGTGATCAATGTATTCTACAAGCCGGCAAACTAACACCTTACACCTTACACCTTTCGAGGGTATAAAAAATAAAAATAATAATAATAATAATGATAATAATAATCTATTCTTCTTATTATTATTTTATTACATATGACAGTAATAATAAAAAGCTAAAAATATGATATTCTGAGAGCTGATTTACCAGAGAGAAGAAATCACGTCAGATGTTCAGGGAGAGAGCTACACCCTAAGATGCTGTGAAAAAATAAAATCTTTTCACTGTTCATCTGCTGCTGTAAGATGGAGCTGCAAGCCCTGCTCGCTTCACTGAGACATGAGGTCACATGTTCCTGAAGGTAGCCCCTACATCATACCTTTCCACCATGGGCTTTTTCTGGTAAATGCAGCAATTTGTGTTCGGTTTACGACACAAATCCTCCTGCCTCACACATTTTCGTAACAACGGGAAATAGCTGGACACCCAGCGGGGGCGAGATTGCCGCCTGTACCCAGTGCTGTGCTCTCAGGTCATTTAAGCGTGGCTGCAGTTTGGGCCGCCAGCTTTCCATCTCTAAAAATCCAGGTAAAGTAATGCCATTTACAACCCCCCACCCCCCCACCCCCACCCCCCACCCCCCAGGTCAACATGGGTGGATTTCATCTGCCGGATAAAATAGCGGGATGTCGCCGCACAATGTAGTTTATCTCCCTGCCCCACATAACCGCTACACTCTCCAGTCCACCGAAAGGACAAATGTTATTCGAGGTTGAAAGTGTCTTTGAGAGACATTGATTTTAAATTGCTGTTTTCCTCGACATTTTGCTCCATAAACAGTGCTCTGATTCATGGAGCCGCATGGCCCCGGCAGGTCAGCATCCAGCCTGTCATGCCACGCAGCTCAGACAGCCAATCGTGCTGCTGCATCAGCGTCACCGGGCAAACCAATAACTATGATGTCACAGCTCCGAGTGGATGATAGCTGGGTTGTTGAACCTGAATATTACTTAATGATTTTTGGTGTCCTTTCACATGCTAACTCTCTTCACGCTGAAATGAGATCCCACCCTCCCCCCCACCCCACCCCACCCTCCGCCACCGTGACCCGACTGTATTAACACTGTCCGTTGTGTGCCTGGGGTCAGAAAATCGTGACGTTTGCTTTAATTATTTCATCAAATCAGCCTGGCGCGTCTCGGTGCGGTGGGAGAGGACGTGAGATGGGAGAGCTGATGCGGGCGAGAGAGATTATCTGGAACATTGACACTGACAAATCTCATACATTACGGCTTTGTTGGGGGCATCTGGGAGGAGGACAAGGGAGGCAGATCGCTCGACGGAGAGCACCGAGGCGAACGGGCTGCACTGGGTTGTTAAGGAGCTGGGCTTGGAACCAGAGGACTGTGACCTCACTTCCTGTGTGGGACACTGTCGTCCCCTACAGAGTAAAGTACCGGATCTGAATAGCTGCAGTAAATGTTCACCCATATAAAGGGGTAATAAAAATGTATGCTGTCCTAAATAAACTAATGATCAACAAATTACTGCTGTTTAATTACGGAAAGCCAAAAATGGCTGTCTAGTTGAATAAATAGTTTTTCGTAAGAAAACTAAAATAATGTGTTCAAGGTAACAAAATAACCTAATTCATTTGAGTCTTCCTGACTAAATAACAAAGATGAAATATTAACTGGCAAAACAGTTTTATTTCCCTTTAGAGCTTCTCCCCCATCCACACGAGTATTTTAATTGGGTAAACAACAAACGAGAGTTATGAAAAGCCCATGTCATGGAAAATATCAACGCTATTTTCAGTCTTTAGAGGTTCTCTTCTTGTGTTTGGGGGGTTGTATGAAAAACTTTGAGTTCATCAAAGACTTGAAAACAGAAAATCAAAAAGAAAAGATGAAGAAGCCCAGAAAGAAAGGACGGTTGAGAGTGCAGACCTTGAGCGTAATGTTATCACGCTTTCCCCAAACGCTCCGAGCTTCATTCACACTTGCGTGGCTTAATTCATTTCTGTGCTGTTGCAAAGACTTTCCGGAAGCGACCTGTTTTCCATGCAAGAGAGAGATGTTTCCTGAGAAACGGATCTGCCACTACATTAAGAGAGATGAGGAGGGGGTGCATCGGTTATGTCATTTGTGGAATCAAGGTCACACCTACAGTGCCGGCAGAGGCGTAGCGTGGGGATGCAAGTGGTGCGGTCGCACCAGGCGCAACCTTTTTTGCACCGCGGACCGGTTCCGAGGGGCGCAATTATTTCCTCGCGCACCCCCCGTGCAGGGTGTTCCGAGGGGCGCAATTATTTTTTCGCGTAGCACCCCCCCGGTCCGCGAAATAAACGAACTGGTCTCAGCTTTTTTTTCCGCGTAGCACCCCCCCGACAGAAAATGGGGCGCCGTTTACGTGGCTCGCACCGGGTGCTGGCAACCCACGCTACGCCACTGAGTGCCGGTACTTGTGACATCACAGTGGCCCAATACAGCCCTGTTGTTGTGTGTGGTGGCCCACACAGGCAGCGACACAATAATCAGTTTCCCTACAGACAACGTTCTTCCTCGTTAAAGCTTTCTATTGAAATCTGTTAGGAACTTAATTAGGCAAGAAGACATTGCCAATACTGTCGAGCTGAATGCCAAATGTTGACGGAAAATGTTCTTGAAACGATACAGCACTTTTTATATTATTCTAATGGTTTAATAAACTTTGTTAATACGGTTGAGCCTTTGGGAGTAGCAGTGCTAAAGTATTTTTTCACTTTTTACTAAATTACCGTATATCGGCCTCACCGGCAATGGTTCAATCAGAGCGTATTCTTCTCCGGTGCCATGAATACAAGATGTGAATCTGTGAACTTACCAAATTACTCTCTCAGTTCAAGTCAAGCATCTTGTGAGCAGACCACTGCAAACTGTTTTTTAATTTCCCAATACACAATGCAGTATGGTCTAAAAATCTCTGACATTTCTTTTATATCTCTGTGTCCAGCATAAATCTGTGCTCTCAATTCCATTTTAGGCTGAAACCATCGTTCAAAGACATTGATTTTAATGTCATATTCCTTGACATTCGCACCATAAGAATTGTTATGATTCGCTGTACATGATTGTAGGTACATAACGATGAATTAATACCTGGTTTTCAAAAACTACAGTAAAACAGACTGTCAGTTAATGAGATTATGATTTTATGATTTAAGGTTCATGACACTTCAACTCCACATTAAAAAATGTGCATTTGTTTGTCATTAACAGTTCCTGAAAAATCTCCCAATATTGCCGTTGCCTAGCAACATAGTGAGTGAGGGAGTTGTAAACTCAACTCTAATTGAAAGTATCATGTTCATGTGGATCAGGTAAACAGTGGGTTCTTAAATTCAGTTAGAAATGTGCATAAGAACCCATATTGGGTGTGCAGTTTGTATTCTAAAGCATACCAGTATCAAACTTTTTGTTATGCTCATCAAACCATTCAGTGACCACTCGTGCCCTGTGGATGGGGCATTGTCATCCTGAAAGATCAGGATAGACATTCTTCACCACAGGATGAAGGTGATCACTCAGAATGGCTTTGTATTTATCGGCGTTCACCTTGCCCTCTAAGGGGTTGAGTGGACCTAAACCACGATAGGAAAATGCACCCCACACCATAACCCCCATGAAGGAAGCCACCAGACCCCTTCATTCTCTCAATGGTTTGCTTTATTTTGGCAGCTAACTGTACTTTGTTTGAGCTTAGAAGATGACCTAATCATTACATTGCTTTTTTATGGTCTGTTACGTTCCGGCAACATCCGTGTCCCTTGGCCTTGTGTCTTTGTGTTCGTAATTGACCTTTGTATATATGTAAATAGCCTCACTATTGTCACTAATATATATGTAATTAAACACCGACTGCACCTTCCCCTCTTGCCTTGGCTTTATTATTTACCCTCATTTTCGTTCATGACCCGATCCTTATATTATTTTATGTTACGATCTCCCCAGTACCCCTAAACACATCGGGGTCGTAACATGGTCTGCAAAACAATATAATTTTACAACAGGATAGAAGGAATCGAACATAAACAGGATGAAAATAATTACCAGAACAATGTCACAGAGAAGACGTTTAGCACCAGACGTAGACGTAGCACCACCCAGAGCGGGAGGGATTCGGTCAGCAGGGATGTACTCGTCTCATCCACGCGAGAGCGACTCCTCTGGCCGCTCGAGCGCGTTGCAGTCTGTCTGCGCACGGCTGCATAGAAGCGTACCCCTCCCGCTGGGTTGCAGAGTGAAGCAGCGGCCGGCAGCCCCACATTTCACACATCAGACTTCTTCCACAGGTCGTACTCTCTAGGGACAGTATTGCACTCCCGTCCTCTATCTAGGAGGTATCTCTCCTCGACACGGCTGCCAGGTCAAAGGTCACCCGCCGAGCGCCTCGGGGCAGGCTAAATGGAAATGAAGTGATGGGACAGGTCCCTGGGTCTACCCACGGGTACTGGGAGGAGGTCTGCTGAGCAACGCAAACAGAAATCAAGACCAAAGCTGAGTGGCCACAGAGCAGGAAGCAAAGTCACTTGGGGACAGTGGCGGGTTGGCGTGGAAAAAAGCCAACACTGACTGTGATGGAATGTGACTTAATAGAATATCTGAAGAATGAAACACAGTTGGCGTGGAAACTCCTCGAGGGGATCCAGACCCTTCCGTGCGGTGGTAACGCCGTCGCCCCTGGAGACGGGTTATCAGGGTCACGGTTCACAGAAGGTCAGCGCTGACTCCACTCACTGCCCTTTGTACTGGACTACCTTTTCGGTTCACCGCCGAAAGAGCCTCCCTCACGGTGTCTGCCAGCGCTCGCGCTTACCTGTCGGGTCTGGCTGGACACACACACACACACACACACACACACACACACACACACACACACAGCGTGGAGTGGCGGTGACAAGAGAAAGGGAACAAATGAATTATCTCCAAGCATGTGTGGGATAAATATTTCAGCACACGTTCCAGAGTCCACCCAAATTATCCTCACAATGTGTGCTTGCTCTCCAACCAAATAGGACTGATGGTGCTTTCTGACAAACGCTCTTTCCCCCAATATCACTGCCAGTGAATTAATCATGTGTTATTTTAGGTGGCTCATGAGCAACTAGCAAGTGGCGCTGTTAAATATTCATGCGTTCCTCATGCTCTTAAAATAAGACTCTCATTATCACTGGCGGCCTTTCCAAAGTTCTTCAAAGCGGTTTTTGAAAAGGCACCGCGTGTGTTGATCTGCATTAACCGTTTACTCCCTACCACATAATACAGTTGTTTATGACCTGGCTCTTTCGATAAGGCTTATTGTTGTTAAATATTATAATATAGTAATTCTGTGTATAGAAGAGGCACTCAAGAGATTATCCTCAGCCTGTAGGTATTTGACTGGAAGAACAGATTTTTTTCTTATTTCCATCAGAATTAAGTGAAGCAACGCTAGATGAATCACTGTGTCGAGTCTATTTTGTTATGGGCATCTGTGGCATATAAAAGAAAAAAAACTCTAATTGACCTTACCTATCTTGTAAAATGTGCAGCTGAAAAAAACACCACTAAAATTATTTTCATTAAAAATTATTAGAAAATCATCTGTAAAAAAAATTCTTCTGAAGAATATATCCATCATAAACCAATCTTCAATGGCCCTAACAATGCTTATATGCAAACATGCTTTATACATCCAACCCTGAGTTTCATATTTTTATAGTAGCATTGTAGGTCTATTTAAACCACTTTGAGTTACAATTTAACATTAAAAAAAGTCGTTCCTTTACTCAACTTTAGGCTGGTTCAGCGAACACTGTGCCCTGCTGCATTTTAAAACGCAGGTAAATTGCTCAGTAACAAACTCTGCCCTGAATCACATTTGTACCTTGCCTGGTACTGTAGTGTAATAGCCTTGTGTGGGTAACGTGTGAAATGTACTGCCAAGCTCCTGCAATGACCTACCGAGGGTCACCGCCCAAGTCACCCCATCATGAGCATTACATTTTACATTTTACATTTTAAGCATTTAGCAGACGCTCTTATCCAGAGCGACTTACAAGATGTGCATTAATACATGGTAGGAACAATCATAGTTTGCGCAAGAGATCAGTGCAGTAATACAGCGATGGACATCGTTGTTGGCAGCTGTGTACCATACCTGTAACACTGGGAAGGAAAAGGTGTTTTTTTTTAGCAGGGGTAAGACGTCACACGGTAAAAGCAGTGGAGTCTTGCACCCAGTGACGCCACGATGGAAATGCTCGCCATAGTGTAACCAGACGTGGGGAGAGTGAAATGATAATGCGATGGCGCCTGTGCGTTGAGAGGCGGCGCGTTCGGGGGATCGCTGTCCAGCAGAGTGTAGTCATATGAATGGCTCGGAGATTTGTTAAGTGAGAGAATGAGGTCAATGGAGAGTGATCTTCCATCACGATGGAAGCCAAGCGAGTGAGCCCTCGATTTCCATAAGCGAGCGCAAAATATTACACTCATCTGAACACGACGCACGCCATAGGTTAATCCTCTGTCACACAATGTGAGCTGAGGTAATTGCACAGCAGTCCAACAATAATAATACATTTTATTTATATGGCGCTTTTCATTTGACAAGGAAAATCTGAAAGTGCACTGAAGTATAAAGGGTATTATTAGTGAGAACAATCATGTACCGTGCTGTGTATATGTATGAAAGTACGTACTGTTTTGGTCTGGGGTTACGTTTGAGCAGATGTGAGAGGTAGGTAGGGTGTTTAGAAAGTGTTGGAAAATTATCTGTTAAGAAATAGTCTTTTGAAGAACGTAGCCATCATAAACCTCTTCCGTGACCTTAAGGGCCTAAATATACTTCACTTTAAATGCGCGTACGTGTATGCAAGATGGCTGCCACGCAATACTGATATAAGTTGTGGGGGCAGGCAAGAAAGCGGAGGGTGATGGCAGGAAAGCGGAGGGTGATGGCAGGAAAGCGGAGGGTGATGGCAGGAAAGCGGAGGGTGATGGCAAGAAAGCGGAGGGTGATGGCAAGGCGCTCTGCTTCACCCACTGATGCTTTTCATCGCCAATTTCTCTCATCGGTAGAATGAGAAACATACTCTCTGTCATCGGTAGAATGAGAAACATACTCTCTGTCATCGGTAGAATGAGAAACATACTCTCTATCATCAGTAGAATGAGAAACATACTCTCTGTTGTCGTTACCTTTAATGGTCTAATATACCATCTCTGTTGTTTAGTTTAGTTCAGTTTATTAGACATTTCACTTTAAAAAAGACAATACGTGATCACATCCCGATGTACATGTTGGTGCCGCTGCCGCTCTCTCTGCTATCTTCTCACGATGTACATCAAAACAACCTCCTCCGCTGTCGCCATGTTTATTGTTATGTTGTTGTGCAGAATGGTAAGTAGTTGTCAACGTATGCCGGCCAGAGACAACTTTGTTTGGGCTCTGACCTGCCCCCTAGTGGCTTTTAAACATCCAGACAGACAAAAAGTACGCAGTGGAGTATGTGAACAATGCTACTCACGTTGCGTACGCGCGATTAAGTGAAGTATATTTAAGCCCTAATAATGCTCATACAGTAGAACCATGGGGAGCTCTCATAGTTAGCTCTCAGAGTTAAGGACTGACTGGTCAGCCAAATGCAGTATGAAACCGGAAGCAGCACACGCGATTCATAATATACGCCATTTAGCAGACGCTTTTATCCAAAGCAACTTACAGTAGTGAATGTATACATTTATCAGTATATGTGGTCCCAGTGGGGAGTGAACCCACAATCTAAGCCTTGCCAACGCCGTGCTCTACCTACTGAGCCACAGAGAACCACAATAATTGATTCAATATCAAGCTCTGAAGCAAAAAGACAAGCATTAAACTGAAACCTGAATCCTTTCTCAAATATTGCCCCTAGATTGGGCAAGTCTGGTCCTGGAGGGCCGGTGTGTGCAGGTTTTTTTGTTTCCAACAATTACCCTGGCTCAATTAGCTAATTAGTCGTATGCACCCAATGCCGGTTCACTCATTGATTAGCTCACAGTAAAAGGTCTTCAGCCGGTATTCATGAGCTTATCCATAAATGTAGCTAAAATGTCAGTTTGCACAAATGATTGGGCTAATTAAATAATTAAGAGCAGAAGTCAGCGTGAAATCCAGATACAGCCCTCCTTGCCCCCTCCTGTCTTAAAGGGATCAGGCCCTATTTTGATATCATTTTACATTTTACATTGCATTACATCTGCTAAATGCTAGCAGACGCTATATCCATATTTTATTGGCCACATGATTAGTACATGTGCTGTACTCTGCACTTGTTGTCAGAGAGCAGCTCCCTTGCCAAATCATAACCTCTGCCTAGTTCTCATGAAGTGCACTAATACTTGGACTGTTGGACAGAGGACACTTGCTTTGAAACATGCCTTTTTGAAGAAAGGATCATGGTATTTTCTTTTGACCACATCTGTAAATGTAAATGAAAATGCAGATGGATACTGTCAGGGACACGGTTTGAAACCCGCGTCTCTACCAGATCGGCCCTGGTCGTCAGCCCCGATCGGAGGCGGGGGTGTTTGGCTGTCCGCCTCCGGGGGAGAGGGGAGGGTGAGCTGGTACGAGTCCGTCGAGGAGCGGGAAAAAGGCGTCTGTGGTAGAGTTCCGTCTCGGAAGAGGTGGATCTATCGGCCCGGAAAGAGTGTCTCGACCCGGAGGATGGGCGGCGGACTCGTGTGGGAGGGTGAATTGAGATAGAGGGTATAATTGGCAACCAGATTTGGGAGAAAAACTGGGAAAATTAGAAATAAATGTAAGAAAATGCAGATGGATTTATTCAATCCACTGTGAGGCACATTTAACTGGTAACGAATTTATGAGCGGTTTGCCTGTTTCCCCTAGATACACGTTCTGCATAAACACACATCAAACTTCATCTTTTTCCATCAAACCATTTCTACTCTCCAGACGTATTAAGTTAGAGCACCGTAAGAACCCACCCAAATATTGCTTGTCAGCACTGCTTACTGCGTGCTCCACTCTGAATAACACTCAGTTTAGCAATCTGTAAAAATGGCATCAGCATCAAAGGCTCATTTTATTGTGGAATAAATGTGTGCAATCGTGACACAAAGCTTGTGGACAACCCCGGCGGACGAGCCCCCCCCCCCCCCGCCCGGCGGAACGAGGCGTTTTCACTGCCATGCTAAGTCCAGTATAATGCTGGCTCTAGCCTGCAGGAGCCTCACTGGGGGATCTGGGACGGGAGATTAATCTGTGCCCAGACCTGCGGCTGGGCCTGCGGCGACCAGTTGTGGCCTCTGTCCAATGAGAGGGAGGGAGAGGGAGGCCAGAGACCAAAGAGAAATAGGGCAAAACGAAAACCTGTGATGACCAGCATACCAAAATGTTCATTTAAATGGAGCAGTAACCTGAGACACAGGGATGCCGTTCTCCTGGTACTCTTCGTGGCTCTGTTTTCATACGACACTCTACACCGCTGAATATTTAAACTCCATTAGTTTCCCTTACACATCATATGATGCACAACACATAATATCGAAATCATCGCAGAAATCATTGTTCTCTATTTTATAATTATGAAAATAATTACATTACATTACATTACAGGCATTTGGCAGACGCTCTTATTCAGAGCGACGTACAACAAAGTGTTGAATAATAATAAGAAGAAAAGAAAAGAAAAACGTGTCAGGTTCGATATACCGCACGCTGCTTTTGTGGCTTCTCACCGCTGGAACACCACTGCTCAATATTTACGGTGACAATCTTTTATAGTTTCAGTGAAAGGATTTTGAGAATCGAAAATCGGCTCAGATCTCCAAAACGCCATCGCCCGCCTTCTGACCCTCCCTGCGGGCGGCCTGCGCCAGCCTTTCCTATTGACCGACGGGCAGCCTATCCAAGAGCATCGATGTAGAGGGCACTGAACACAAGCTCCTTTCACCGCCATCCGCCGCAGCGCTTAGGCATCCCCACGCCTCCTTTATGGCGATGGTGGATTTACCGTTTTCTGATATCCCCGCTTGACACGACCCGCTAAATAAATGAGGGCGGTCATGGAAAGGGACAGTCTTCAGGGAGCGGCTAGGAATGGCCGTTAAATGATTTGGCCCTCCCCAGGACAAAGGGCAGCTCAATCATCCTGCAGAGTGGAGCCCGGGGGGACACGGAAAACGCATTAGGATTTTGAAAGGAACGCTGGAATACCGCCCGTCGTTGATGTCCTTGGCTACGCTCATTAATTATCTATATATAGCAGGACGCGGCTTAATTACTGCTATCCAAACGGACGAGGATCTTAATCATCGCTGTACTTGTTTTACTCCTCCTTTTGAGTTCAGTAATCAGGTCGCCATATAAAGAAATTAACAGGTCAGATGTTATAGAGATGCGACGCTGCTTTTGTTGCCACTGTGGCCGATATGCAGTGGCATGAGCGGAAAACCTCTTGGAAAATAGTGGTCTTCACAATTATCGTGATTTCTTTAGGAGAAAGTAATGCTAAACGCTGAAATATGAGATCTAAGAAAAAAACTAATCCTCAAGACTAATGTCTTTGGTAAAGTACACTGTTGAGACATCATCTGAGAGTGAATGCAATGTGGTGTGTGGACACAATATTGTTAGATATCTTAGATAAACCGCCCACGATATAGAGCAGTGGGTTGAAGCGTACATCAAAAAAGCAATACGACAGCGGAAACCTGAATCATCCACAACATTAAAGGGCTGTAGAGTGCTGAGTTCACTCTTTTTCACGTTATTTATTTTCACTTATCAGTAGGTTATACTGTACGCACAGCTGTGTCATTGACCTTTAACGTTAGCATGTACAGTGTGCATCGCAGCTTCATCACGCTCTGCATTCACCGTGCTGTAGCTACACTAAAAAAAGGTTTACCGGAGGGGCGGCAGCGTAGCGGTCTAATGCACCACACTTTGGCTGTTTGAAAGCCTCGTCTCTAGCAGACCGGCCCTGGTCGTCAGCCCCGATCAGAGCCGCTGTTTGGCTTCCACCTCCGGGGGAGGGGGAGGGTGAGCCGGCACGAGTCCGTCGAGGAGCAGGAAAAAGGCGTCTGTGGTAGAGTTCCGTCTCGGAAGAGGCGGATCTATCGGCCCGGAAAGTGTGTCTCGACCCGGAGGACGGGCGGTGGAATTTAGGGTGAATTTACATAAATAGAGGGTATAATTGGCAACCAAATTGGGAGAAAAACAGGAAAAATGTGAAATAAATTTTAGGAGAAAAAAAAAGTACTGACAGGCATTGTTGCATTTTAAGACTATCCGTCTGATACTGGCAAAAAAAACACCTTGTGCCATATGACTCAGAACTCAACTATTCTCGTCCATGCTATGCCCCGTGGATGGGGGTGTTGTCATCCTGGAGCAGACCATCAGGATAGAAATACTTCACCACAGGAAGAAGTTGATGACTCAGAATGGCTTTGTGTTTATATTGATATTTAACTTGCTCTCTAAGGGATCTCTACCCATGCCAGGAAAATGCACCCCACACCACAACAGAGCTGCCAGAACCCTTCGTTTACTCAAGTGTTTCCTTTATTTTGGGAGTTACCTGCACGATAACTTTTCTCCCCATTTTGTAATTGCCCACCGTGCCCTTGGGATCATCGCTGTGCCATCCGCACCCACGCAAGGAGGACTGCAGTTGGAGCCTGTGCCACTCCCTCGAGGATACTGAGCCAGAGGCCATGTTTCAGACTACAGGCCCATCAGCCTGTACACACTGTGCGTTTGATTGCAGAACTGCATTGATGCATATGAACGATTGATTTCTGAGGCAAAGGGGATTAATTAGCTGATGGCACAACATATGTTTTACTATTAATAATGAATTGTGTTGTCAGCATGCTCCATTTGATATCTTTGCAAATACAGTGTTTAAAATAACACAAATCAGTTCTTAGACAAATAATTTTGTGATTATGTACTGATACATGACAGACTTATATGTAATACTATTACAATAATGCTATCTGCGTGTGGATGTATCAATAAGATAAAGAAAATTCTCATGATCGCCCCCTATCACGTGCACTGGTATTGCATGCTCACTTTGCATTTGTGCCAAGACAAGCTTTTTAAAATGTTATTTTAAAAACTTAACTTTGGAAAGACTTTTCCAAAGTTTTGCGGTGTGTTGCCACCAACCCACAACAGAACGAGTGATCCGGCCCCCATCTGCCCACACTCTGCAATCGACTTGCAATAATTTTATATGTGTGAATGTACAAATTAATGAATACCTTTTGACTTCATCCAGGAACCAGCTGTTGTCTTTATGCTAATTGTCACTCCCAAAGGATCCGAGTTAAATATTTTAAAATAATATTTTAATTTTAATAAGCCTTAAGACACGGGTAAAATTTCTGCAGACTACAGACACATTTAAACACATTTTCACCAATGTTCAGAACAAAATTCATCTTTCATTTGATTGTACATTTTGGTTAGGAACGTTTTGCTGACAATTTAGCAATTTTGAGATCTGCAAGAGTGTTTTCACATTGTAATGAGTTAAAATACTCAAATAGGTATTTGTCTGTGTGACTCAATAGATAGAGCAAGGTGCTGACAACACTTAGGTTGTGGGTTAAATTCCCACTGGGACCACATATACCGAAAAATGTATCCATTCACTACTGTAAGTCCTTTGGATAAAACCGTCTGCTAAATGGCGTATATTATATATTGTCTGAGTGCCCATCATGACATTTCCTGCCCTTCATTTCCCATGCAGGAAGTGTGTATCTAAAAAAAGTAGTGCCAGGGATAAGTGGAAGTGGTGATAAGCCAGATGGTGCCGTAACTGAATATGACTCATCTAGTACTCAACACTCCATTAGGCTGTTGAGTACTGGATGTGAGGAAACCCCGTATCTCCTGAACACACAACAGTGAGACAAAAACAACAAACAGGAGCGCTATCAGCAGCGCTGTGGCTGTTCCATCTGGTGCTTTCATAAGGGCTCGTCTTGTGATGTCTTTGTAGCCCTCTTCAAGGCCCCAGTAATGAAATACTCGTCTCCTCGTAGTCAACGGGAAACAAAGCCAAACCAGCTGCGCTAGCCACGAATGGCCCAAATGTGTACGTGATTTATACACATTTCGAGGGATAAGTAGTACTGATGCACGATGTACGTCAGAGACTGATGTGTGATCGATCGATGATCGATGGCGGATGACGGATCGATGTGTGATCGGTGGCAGTAGAGATTTTTTTAAAAGCCCATTATCAGCTGATGACGTTGGTGATACAACAGAAACAGTTGGGCTCTAGAAACAACTAGGGAGCTGGAAATCAGGCCTAGATTGTCTGAATATTTTCCCCTGAAGTTGAATTAAAAGCAGTGCTCCAAATGAATCTTTCTTGCATTGATTCTGTCTACTTCCCTCACTTGGGTGACTGGGTTTCTACGAGGGGCATGAGGCCCAGTTTCCAGAGAAAGTACTTTATTTATTTTAAAAAACGTATTTATGATTCCCCCCCCCTCCCCCACACATTTTTCTCCCAATATGATGGCCAATTGTACCCTCTATTGATTAAACTACCCCCACCCCATGAGCCCGCCACCTGGACCAGGACAGGACCAGCCGCTACTCTGGGACCGGCAGCCGCTACTACGGGACACGACCTCGACTGTGATAGACACAGATAAGCTTTGTGTGCAACCTGTACGTTTTCACTGTTCTTCCAGGAGCACTGCCTTGTCTGCTCTCTACTACCCAACCCTTGCAGCTCAAAAGACCTTGCAGTGTTCAACAAAAATGCAAAGGACTGTGTACAGAAATGGGAAAATGTCATATAAACGCCACGCTTCAAAGAAACGAAAAGAAGAAGAACTGTCCTTCCACAACAAACAAACTTCCTCATCTGCTGCTGCCGCCGTCAGACTTGGCAGAGGGGTCGGGCAAACATGCCGTAGACGCTCTGTGCCCGTTTCAGACACACGGAGTCATGCAGCAGAAGTTTGTTGTGACACTGAAATGAGAAATGTAATTAGTGAGTCACAGTGCGTTCTTTGCCTCCCTGTCTCTGACACCGGGTTGTGAGATGTCACACGTCTTTTTTTTAGGCAGGTCACCACCACCCCATCCGCCCTCCCTCCCTCCCTCGCTCTCTCTGCGTTTCCTGTTAACGCGTTCCTTCGACACACACAACACGCGGCTGTAGTTTCCAGCACCCGAACAGCCAAGGGATTTGGCCGAGCGCGGTTCGAGACATTTTTGAACCTGTTCACAGCGGGGTGAAACATTAGTGTAACATGAAGGCTGTGACCCACAGCGAGGCCCGCTGAAATCACAGAATTTAATGACCAAATTAGGACCAGAATAACCCCACTGCAAGCTGACTCTGATTCAGTGAAATCAGGACAGAGTGCCACTTAGGGATGTGTTCAATGGTGTGCACTACTAATGAAAAACACAATAGTACGTGTTGAAATATGTGATATATTATGAGACAGGGACAAATGTTAAAGTGGGACTGCATCGCTCCCTTGGATGGGGTGGCTAAATCATTCAAATAAAGATGGTAAAAATGATCTCATTATCTCATTAAGTTCGCCTTCCTGGCATCTGTTATATACTGTGGTTGATAATGAGTTTAATGGCATTATAGCACAACCTGCATGCAGTCAAACCCTACAAGTACACCTCCACAATAATGGCATATTAATTGAATTTGTTTACATAATGTTGGTTGAGTACTTATCATCCATTTAAAGAACAGTCAGGACAATGTATTTTGGTAGAAAGGTTTAAAGAAAAGAACCCACCCACATTCACATTTTATGTGGGGACAGCTACCATCATTTCCTTTCCTTCTAATTGTGAGTCCTTCTCCTTGCCTGGGGGGTTTGCACAACACCTGCAACATTAATCTCTTCAGAGTCACTGCTGGAGTTCAGCAAATCAGTGTCGCAGAACAACTTCATATCCCGAGGACAGGCAGAGACAAATCTGTTAATTGTGTTCCTCCCCGGACCTCCTCTTGGCTCCGCACCGTGCGCAATCGAGTTTCGCTGTTTCGCGGGGAACGGTGGAGCGCCGTGGCGGAAGTGGAGCAGATTGAGGAAATCAAGGTGACAGCGTGACTCCCGCACTTCAGTTGACTCCGGCAGACTCATCCGTCTCTCTCAGCGCCTCGTTGGTCTTTCGTGGCACACGGTGAAGGGAATCTCGGTCTTTGGCCGTGTTTTTTTTCTTCCGCTTGTTAATATCTAGCTGTGGGGGCGACCGAGACGAAAGCGAGGTCCTTGGTGGGACCTCGGGCCAGCCTGTAATTGAATTGCCCCTCCGTGTTTCAGGCAGAGTGCGGGGCGTAGCACCAGGACCAGAGAGAGGATAACCGCACACAGGCGCCGGAACCCGCTTCCTTCCTGAGACGATCCCCACGGCCTCACCTGCACAGGTAGGACTGCGTCGCTGCACGACCTGAAACCCTCTCCGTAAACCGTTACTCTTCTCTGATCGATTCAAGAGAAACAAACAAATCCCTTACAGACTGAATGTCTGTGAATATGATATGGAATTGGTTTTTTGCAGGGGGGTTTGTTTTGTTTTGGAAGAGGTTTATAAGACTTACTTTTCTCCCACAGACATTCCCATTGATTTTCCCTGTTCAGGATGTGAGCCCAGATAGCTGATATGTCTGATATCGTACTGGGCACCAGTGAGGAATGGTGGCCAGGTTAAGAGCCCTGGGTGAGCTGTGATGAAGGCGATGAGTCCAGAGGCCTCCATTAAGGAGACACATGTTGGCCTCCGGCTTATAAACGCTGTTGGACACGGTGAATAACTGCCAGCATGTCAAGGTCTTTAAAAAAAAAAGTATAAACATCTCGGCCCAAATCAATACTCCTATTAAAAAACAATGCATGCCCCGGCTTGTCCGTCAAACTTGCCCAGTGGATGTTTCTGGATTCTTACTTCTCTGAATGTATGCATATTACAAACCGTCATTTAACACAGAGACGCTGCTGAAAACTAAACAAAAATCTGCCCTTCTGCGTTTGCCTCGGAGACCGATAAATATTTTCATAAGAACAACAGAATATAAGCAGGCCGCTCCGGGTGGGAGCAGAAGCATTGTGCGCGTTCACAGCGCAGAGACGCGATCTCCTCGCTACATCAATGGGCTTTTTTTAATTGGACAAACCCCACCGTTTGTTGTCGATCTGTTCCGATCTGCGTACGTCAGATCAGCAAAGAAAAGTGCCCGCTCGTAATTCAAACCTCACACAAAAGCGTTCGGATGAAGTTCCTTTCTGCCGTTTTGTCTTTCAGCCGCCTCGCTTTCTCAATACAATCCATCTGGTCTTATCGCAGTAGGTACTTGTGATCCTGTCTCCTGCTCCTGCCGGTGGGGGGGAGGGAGAACGAGACACACAGTCGAAGGGGGAAATGAGATTGTGCTTTCTAGGCTGCGTCTAGGCGCGACAAACATCAGTCTCTCTACCCAGAGACTGATAAAGGCCTCGTACATTGAAATGAATCACGGGAAATTGGTAATTTCTCTGCCAAAACGCATAGGACACACAGCGCTCTGATGACGCACGCCGTTACAGAGGAGGCTGAGGCTCTCGGTTCAGTCGGACCACAATTACCAAAAACACTTTGAGGGGGCAGGAAGAAAAGAACAACTTTTTTTTTAAGAGTTAGCTTGAGCACTGCATGAAAGCAAGCATTCTGGGGTTGGGTTTTTTTCTCTCCGGATTATCGCACTATACCTTTTATTCATCAAATTTTATGGCGATGTTAAAGAACTAAAACTTACCGACAAATAAATAATATTGTTCTTTCATTGAGGACAAAGGGCCATAGCTGTTAGAATGAATATGTTACAAATATGAATGAATGCGTATCACATTTCTGTGTTGTACAGTGTGTACTGAAATGTGCCTCACATTCTGAAACCCGATGTGCCATTGCAGAGAGATATCATGGTCTTCCCTCAATAGACAGGCCACCCGGTTTTACGACTCCATTTACACATCACGGCAGCTCTGGTGCGCACACAATCTCTGTTACATCCGCTAAAAAAGGTGTTCAACTGCGTCGGCTAATAACACGACCGGTCTGTCAGTAATGAGCAGGGATGGATTTTTAGAAGCCCCGTCCTGTGAGGCGGTAAGGGAAAGCTCGCAGAACGCACAGGAGGGGGGCGCGCTTCGGCCCACTCCCGCCCGCCCGCCCGCCGCGTTAAATTCGCCCGCCGTTGCCTGGCGACAGCAAGCTGCGGCACCCTGCCACGTGCTTTAACGTCTATACCGAGGGTGAGGTCAGCTGCGCTGCCAACAGATAATAATAACAAAACAAAACAAAGAAATAAATAATAAAAGCAGAGGAGAGGAGAGGGGCTGAAAAAAAACAGAAAAGGGAAGAAGAAAAGAGGCAGAACAGGCCCCTTCTCAAAATGTAGCCCCCCTCCTGTAATTTATCTACGCTTTTTTGTGATCCATATATTCTGCTGCAGGAGCGCTGGAGCATTAAATTGCTTTCCTCCGGGAGCGGGTTCGCGTTGAGGGGTCGACACAGCGGGAGGAATTTAGAGGGGCGCTCTCGCTCATCTCCCGGGCTGTGACTGTAGGGATCGGTTCCTGCGGGGACCCCAAATTAATTAGGGTTGCTGGTTACAATCGGGGGACGGCCAGCCACACGGCACTCTCCGGAGGCCTCCTTTGAAGGCAGACGGAGAGGGAGACGCCGTATCTCAGCGGAATCGACCTGCCGTAGCCAGGCCCACGTGTATTATACAGCGGGTTATAAGATGGATAACAACTGCCGAGGTAATCTACAACTCACTGCCCCCCTCGGTTGACTAATAGCTCTCGCTGTACAGTGTCATGGATACGGGGGTGGGGGGGGGGGGGGTCACTTACACTGGAAATAACCTGCGCAGCTTCTGGCTTCTATGTCATATTCACCTTAGAAACGTGATGCCACGGCTGGTAGCGTAAATTGATTCCAATACAAAGCATTTAAAACAAAATCTCTTTGTTTAAGAAGCACCAAATTAGACCGCAAAACAAATTAGGTGAATGCAATTTTTACTGCATGGCATCTTCGATGACCACAGTGGGTCAGCGGCACAATTTAACGTCTCGTCCAAAAGATGGCACCTCCTATGGCACAGTGTCCCCGTCACTGAACCGGGTCATTGGTTATCTGCTTTGGAAAGACTGCCTTACTGGATCTGAATGGGAAAATAAGAACTCCGCCCCCCTCTGTTTCAGGTAGCCAATGAGCTTACTTTCTTTATGCCGACAGAAAGTGTGTAGTGCAGGGAGGATGGGATCCGTAAGACGTTGGACTAGATTTGTTTAATCGTAGCACATACACAAGTATGATTCCTACAAAATGTACCAACTCAGCAAACCAAAGAAAGCACATTCATTAAAAGATAAAATCTAGCCCCCACATAATCTTGCCTGTGGGGGGCTCCATCCATAAACCCAATACTCAAACCTCAACTCACAAGTCATAGAACACTGTTCTTATTAACAATGACATTGCTCTCTCCTTAATAACACTGTTATATCTCATTAATTACACTACTACAGTAAAATGGGGCTGCATGGACTCCCTTTTGGAAAAATGTATAGGGTTTGTACTGTATCAACACAAATCCATTTTAAAACGGACTTTTTTTTTTGTCAGAAGTGTATGCCACAATCAAACATTTAATTTCTGCTCGGGTCCTCTCCAACTTAATTTAATTACACTTACGGAGGACGGCAATCAAATAAGGAAAACTGGTGCTCAGCACTCATATCTTTGCATCTGAGACGATTTGTGGAGAATTAGCCGAGGTGAAAGAAACGAACGGGCCATGGTTGGTGAATGGGATTGGGGTGAAGTGGTGGGGGGGGGGGCCTTCTCCCCTGACCTGACTCGGGGCTCCCTGAAACCGTCTTCTCACTCACGAGGCACGTCTGGGCTTTCTCAGACCCCGACCGACACGCGCATCGACTTGACAGGCTGAGGCAGGACCAGATTTAGACCCGGTGCAGAATACCCGTATCACCACAAGCCCAGAGTTGTCTGTCACTGTGAGTGTCCCACGTCTGTCTTAATCTGAGGTGACTGCTGACCCTGACCATGGTCACAAACCGCTCCTGAAATGAAAGTCATCTGTGTGAATATGTATTTATTAATGAGCTGAAGTGCTGAAGAAAGTAAGGTGATGGGTTAACAAAGACCTGCTACTGTGTTTGTAGTGTGTCTGATGTCTAAAAGAAAATAAATACAAGGCTTGGAAATGGAGTTAATCCAGTGGGTTATAGACAAATATGAAAACAAATATGAAGTAAACACTGTCTGCTTGCAGAACATAACTGCTACATCGTTTTTAAAGCTGAGGAAATGGCCACTTAATTTCTGAAACGTCTTAGTGTATACGAGAGGCAGGAATACACCCTGGACAGGTCGCCAATCCATCGCAGGGCACACACACCATTCACTCACACACTCATACCTACGGGCAATTTAGACTCTCCAATTAGGCTAACGTGCATGTCTTTGGACTGTGGGAGGAAACCGGAGTACCCGGAGGAAACCCACGCGGACACGGGGAGAACATGCAAACTCCACACAGAAAGGCCCCCGGCCTGGATTCGAACCCGAGACCTTGCTGTGAGGCGACAGCGCTATCCACTGCACCACCGTGCCGCATGCTTTCCATTATTTTGTGTAAAATGTCATATTTTATGAATGGACACTACTACCTGGTAGGATAGGGGTACTTTAGCTTTGAGCAGGATTACTGCAAAACAGTTTACATGTTTATAAGTTACAATTGCTCTTAGAGGACCAGGTCAAGGAGAGGTGAGGGATCTTCAGTGTTTCTTCCCTCATTTCTCTGTCACATTTGAGATGAGCAAGTCAAACAGTTTTACATGAAGGCAAATGCAATGTGACATAGCCATGCGTCACATGGTAACATCACATCTCTCCAGAGAGAAAGGACTGACCTTGGCCAGTTCCCAAACAGCTTCTCTGTAGTTAGTATTTCTGGCAGCATGCCTAGGGAATGGCGAAGCTCCTGCTAAAGCATCACGCAAATCATATGTACTGTGTTTGAGTTGCACAAAAATAGTTCTGTTCTTTGGACAAATAATAATGATTTGGAATTGCATTATTTTTCCATTTGCATATGTTTTGTGTTTTCCAGGCTTACAACTGTGACATGCAATGTGATTTAGATTTATAGCTATGTACTGTATGTATTCATTGTGATATGAGGCTCTTCCACACACGCACACACATTTAGATTCTATTTAAGGATTCCATTTAGTTTCATTTTTATACTCAGTGTATTCATTTCTGATGCTAAATGTAAATGCAGTATGGTAATTGCTCTCTATTTAACAATGACTCAATTTATCATTCCTCACTTATTCTGGATATTTCTATTGTGTGCAAAATACCTGGTTTCCAGGCCTGTGTGTGGAATTTCACAATGCTTTTGTAACAACTGCAATTCCCTGAACAGGGACACGGAGTATAATCTCATGAATTCTCCGCTACAACATTCTCGGTTCGATATTCCAATGTTTCCTCATATTTATGTCTTTTGACTTCATGTAAATAGATTTCATGAATTGTGTCTCCCATTAACCGCCCTTGTATTTGTTGTAGGAACGATTTAATCAGCATATTAGGGTTTGCTTTTCTAAGCCTCGGTTCAAACTATTTTTTCACCAAATACAAATACCCACAATTCATTTCAGAACGGGTTGCTTTTGTGATCATTTGTTGTACTACTGTTAACACTACGTACATTTAGTAATGCATTGTTATGAACTGGTGAAAATATAAATGATACATATGAATAATAATACATATTTATATAATTTGTATTGCTGTTTAAGTAGGGATGGGGGGCAGGTGGTGCTAATTGGTGTTCTTTTCATGAATTCTGTACCATAAAAATATGCCCCCATTTCTGGAAAAACTGTGGCTGGGTTAACCATCACAGTACAGCATCATATGGCTGAGATACAGCCAGACCTAAATCAATACCACTGCCTGAGATTACAGAGTGAAAGTCACTATGACTAATAATGGCTGTCTGGTGCTGCTGTGTTTCTGCGTGCAACATGACTACAAAGTAACATTCAGTGTTCCGCGATCACTGGGTCTCTGACAGGGGAGCGCGCGGAATGAGTGATGTCAGAGGATCAGAGAATTTGCTCTGTGAAATCCGTGCATTAGGTGTTGTCAGACATGTCCAGCACTTCAGGAGGCCTTGCCACTTAAGACTCAGTGATAAACCTGTACCTCTCTCATTCCCCCATGCAGTGTTTTCATTCTGCAACAAGACACACATCTATTACTTTTCAAGGAGCTCTCCAAAGTCTAAATAAAACACATTTGGAGAATCAGACAGACACCCACCCTTAGAAATGACTTCTGTTCTCTTTTATGTCATGACTGCAGCTTGGATTCAGTCAACATTTGCCTCAAAACTTTGACACCAAAAATATAAGGCATCTTTTTTAACAAAGATAAAAAATTTAAAAACAGATACATTTTTTTACATTTGGCAAGGTTGGCAATAACCACAATTATCTCACCATATTGTGATTGTGACAAGTAACAAAAAAAACTAAACAACTGCATTTATTTTTCAGTCAAAGTTGTGTGAAACACGTGTCCATGCCTACATATGGCAGCCGATGGCAATTCTCACAAGCTGGGCACGGGGCACTATCCAATCAGCTGCCCTAAGTGTTTTTCTCAATCTTTGGTTTTCATTTCCTACCTTAGTTAATTAGCTAGCCGACAAAAAGTTAAAAAACGTATATATTCTGCACACTGCTGAAGGCCTATGACTGATTTAATAAACCATTCAGCATCAGGCATGTGAATCATCCAATCAACAAGGGCGCTGGGCAGCCAGCCTATGGCATCCAGCCTTCAGTCGTGAGAGTCATCCAATCAGCAAGGCCACTGGGCAGCCAGCCTATGGCATCCAGCCTTCAGTCGTGAGAGTCATCCAATCAGCAAGGGCGCTGGGCAGCCAGCCTATGGGCATCGAGCCTTCAGTCGTGAGAGTCATCCAATCAGCAAGGGCGCTGGGCAGCCAGCCTATGGCATCGAGCCTTCAGTCGTGAGAGTCATCCAATCAGCAAGGGCACTGGGCAGCCAGCCTATGGCATCCAGCCTTCAGTCATGAGAGTCATCCAATCAGCAAGGCCGCTGGGCAGCCAGCCTATGGGCCTGGTCATCCTTTGTCAGGCCCAGCCCAGCAACACTGCATCCATCTCCAGGTGGATATTAGAGAATACGTGAAAAGCAGAAACAATGGCTCCAATTGTGGAGAAAGAGTTTGACTGCAACCTACTGCTTTTTGAGAAAAATACGCAATCAGCTTTTGGACAGGCATTTCCCTGAGAGGGTGCAAATGTGTTTTGGCTGTTTTGTTTATGATGTATGCGACGACTCAATTTAGCAGCCGCTGTACCCGCTCCTGATTTGATTTCACTTCAAGCGCTTGGTTTACGGCTTTTGTGCAAAGGGGAGCATCGAGAGGCTAAGCATCGTTTGCTCAACAGATTAGGGTTTCAGAAACAAGACAATTAAGCTCACTCTCACCAGTGCTTTTCGCGCTCAAGAGATTTCGTTTCTTTTATGTTTTGTTTTTTTGAAGAGGGAGACTGACAACCCAGTGCCATTCCTGGTGGGAGTAAACCTGCTATTGTCAAATACTTTGACCCTGCAGTTGCTGTGCATTCAGTGTGCGGAGATTCTGATCTCATTCCATTCTCACGGGGAACGGCCCATCGTGTAGCTGTACCAGCGCTTAACGTATAATTCGTGAATTATTGCCTTTTAATTCCAGTTCAGCCAGTGTAGTCGATTCAGTGATTCTAGTTCTAGTCTTCTCACTATGGGGTGGTCGTGGGTGTATTAAAAACAAATGTAAATGTAAATGTATATATGTTTTCATGGCAGAGATGTTTCCAATGCAAATCAGGACGGAAAACGGATTCACCACGGCTCACGATGAAAAACGAAATTCCCTTGGTTAGAGAGCTCACGCTGCCTCTGAATGGGATTGTGCTGCAAACCGCCGTGATGTGGAGGATTTCTCTCTCTCTCTCTCTCTCTCTCTCTCTCGCTCTCGTTTATACGTACAGTGGGTATAAAAGCATTCACCCCTTTAGAATTTTTCACATTTTATTTTCTTATTTCGTGGAATCAAAAGTGTGTGACGGGTGCACATGTCTCTTCTGCGTTCTCTTTTGGCCAGCGCGCTGCGACGTGATGACACAAAGCACAGGTGCTTCCCTTCCCAATGAGCATACAAGGTGTGGCCTCACCTGGAGCAGGCGTGGCGAGGGAGTTGACGGTCTGCAATCGGGAGTTTGGAAAAGAGAAACGTAAATGTTGGTTTTGCCAGACTCTCAGATTTTGAAGAGTTATCTGATGTTTCCTTTTGTTTTCTGTTCTCACGGAGAGCGGATCCCCGAGTTTGAAAAGCCTAAGGAGAAACTGTGCACATCGTTTTTAGCTTTTGTCTACAAGGAAGCAAACTGCTCCTAAATGGAGATAAAAAAATAAGAACGCCAGGCTCTTGGCAGGGGCCTGAAGACTGCGCTGGCATGGGCCTGACAACTGCTTCCCAAAGCTGTGGCGAGTCCCCCTCTCATCTATTGGACTGTGGAAGCTGCCTGGCTCCTGGTTTGGTTTATTTTTGCACACACTCGCTACACACACCACTACAGGTCTCACCCTTATGCTCACAGACCTGTACTGCACACATTTTGAGGTCTGAGGAGAGGGTCGTAACACACACACACACACATTCATCTTGCAGATCACCTGAATATAATAATAATATAATATAATATACGCCATTTAGCAGACACTGTTATCCAAAGCGCCTTACAGTAGTGAATGCATACATTTTCAGTATATGTGGCCCTAGTGGGGATTGAACCCACAACCTAAGCGTTGCCAATGCTGTGCTCTACCAACTGAGCCACAGAGAACCTATAACAAAAGGCAGCCACTGTGTATTATTGTACCTCTATGGCATGGCCCTGGACTGTGCTCACAAATATTCCCCATCGCCTGCATATGAAAGCCTGTGATTTGATACCAGTCCATGCTACCAAATTAAAAGGCACTGAGGTATTATCAAGCATGAAGAGCAGACCTTGGAATTGTGCAATTCCTCCTTTTTTATCACAATCGTGTTTTATCACGATCGTTCCGATCCTAGGAAACGTATCACTATTGTTGCTCTCTTCATTTATATGGCAATGTATGAAATAAATTCAATAGCCAGCAAACAATTATATATCCAGGATAGAAAAACAGAGCTGTTTCAGATTAGAATCCACAAAGTACGTTCCACATATTAAAATATGCACAACTCAAATGATTGACGGTGGCCTACTTGAGTATAAGAATGACATCGTTTGATCCTGTGGTTTGGTTTTGCAGTGTTCTACAGAAATCTACTGAAGCCCACCCTGATGGGGAAATCAATTGGACCGCTACTGAATTTAACAGCTGCACTTAATGTCCTTAACATTGAGCAATACAATGTATTTTTGGTAGAAACACTGACATGAACACACGACACTATGCAAAGCACTTAGCCTATACTTCAAATTTACGGACACACATCCCATCCCCCTGAATGCCGTTTGCATGGGTTTCACGCAGGATCCGAATGGCCTCGAAAGTGTCTGTTTTTCTCCACTCAGTCCAGACACCATGAGGTTAAATTGGCCTAACACTTCATAATGCTCCTGCCATAATTTACTCTCTCTTACATTTTTAATGGAGACTGCCTTGTGAAACAGATGGCATGTTAGATGTAATAAACTATAGCTGAAATAGGTGGTTTTTCCAACAGGATTTTATGTTAAGCTAAAGTTTTGCTTTTTTTTTTTCTGGAACCCTGTACAGAATAATCTCCTTCTTCTCATGAATTTACACTACTGGAAAAAACTGGGTTCCTGCTGTTTCGGTTAGTCATCACAGTTACAAAACAATGATATGTTAAAAGAGTATGCTACTCTCAATATTTGATTTCATGAATATTATATTAGACTATGCTAAAATACTTTGTTTTGTTTCTTGCTACGATGGACAAAAAATTACACCACGTCAGTGTTCTCTTTCATCCAATGGTTTTGGGCTCTTTCACTGAAGTGCAATCATCTCCTCTGCAGGTCTCCGAGGCAAACAACAAAGGGTGTTTCATTTGAAATAGTTTGATTGTATCCTGAGCATGTCAAACAGATCCCTTTCAACAACCTGACAGTGTTTTTGTCCTAAAGAAGCTCAGAATATTGAGGTGAGGAACAGAAACCGTCGTAAAGCGCTGACCCTGTTTTTGTTCCTGGCACCAGCACTAATGTTGCTGAGCGAGCGGTTTATCGCCGAACTCTGTTTTGTAAATTTCAGCAGATCTGTGATTGGATGACACAAAGGTGCCGTTTCTCTCATTCTCGCTGCTGCCAGTTCAAACCGGCCTCTCTGGTATCTCAGCGATGCATCAGCACACGGGAATATCTCGTCTGTGGGTCTGTAGGACGGCTAGTCCGGTTAATAAACTCTCAGCGCGTGATGCTTCCCCCGCAGTCTGGCGTCGAACCCTGGCCGTCTCAGTGCCCTCAGTGTGGGCAGCAGCAGCAGCAGCCCTGCAGGGCAGTGTGTAATTGGCTGCGGCATCGCCCAGTTAGGGCAGGTTTAAGTCCGCTGGGCTGTTCCCGTTTCCTCACACGAGAAACAGCTCCTCTGGTCGATCGGGCACACAAGCCTGCCCGCATAAACTGCGCGTGAACTGACACAAACTTCTGACTGCGCGGATCAGCTGGCAAATGATGATGAAAATAAGCGACGGCTGGCAGCGTGTGCTTCGGAGGGGAGGGCATTCAGGCCTGTGCTGTCCCGGACTGATAGAGGACATTGCAGCCATCAGGCAGGCCTGTGAATATGACTGGGAATCCCAAATTCAGGAAAATATATCAGGGACAATTGGTTCATTACATTTACATTTACATTTTTAGGCATTTAGCAGACACTCTTATACAGAGCAACTTACACTGATTACATTTCTTTACATACAATCCATTTATACAGCTGAATATTTTACTGAAGCAATTCTGGTTAAGTACCTTTAGTTCAAGGGTACAATGGCAGGGCCCCACCTGGGAATTGAACCTGCAACCTCTGAGGTACAAGCCCAGCTCCCTAATCATTACACTACACTGCCAGCTTCTGGTTCCAAAAGAAAACAGAAACACATTTGCTACAGAACCATGAGAGAAAGTAGTAAGGTCTCTAACTACTTTGCTCTCATGGCTAGTTTTTACTGTTAATCAATAAACCATTCACTTTATAGTTATAATAATACATTCAATTTTAGCTATGCTGCCCCCATCCCCTTGGAACTTTTTGCAAAAGGACTGGGCCATGTTATTGAAATTTATGATTTTAAATCCAAAATTGGAGATTTGTTGAATATGGAATGCATATTCTTCACCTACTGATAGTAAGTCTGTTACTCTTTTCAGCTCTTCTATTCATTCTGCACTGCTTTGACCTCTGTGGATCTGTATATTGATGCTGCAATTGCACCTTTTTTTTTTTTCTATTGTTTTTCTGATATTTTTCCCAAATTTTCTCCCAATTTAGTAGCCAATTACACCCTCTCTTTCTTATGTCAATCACCCCCCCTCGTATTATGAGTTAGCTGCCGTAGCCGAGATCTGCCGTGACCAAGCGGAAGTATCGTCTCCTTTGACTTGGCATTCGCAGAGCTGTCGACCGTAACTCTGGTACATCGGAGCCACTCCTATACGCAGCAAGCTCATCTCGGCTTCCTTCCCCCCTCCATGGGGCGGACAGCCAATCGCCGCCCCACAGTGGCACTCCCGGCCAGAGCCGAAACTGGCGTGGCCACTGGAATCGAACCCTGGTCGCAGTGGCCAGCATCAGACGCTGCAACCACTAGACCACCTGGGAGGCCTCACATTTGTACATTTTTTGTGTATCTTATAATATACTTTAGTTTTATGTTACAGTAGTGAATGCATACATTTTCTATATGGGCCCCAGGGAACCCACAACCTAAGCGTGAAACCAACTGAACCACAGAGATGTAAGGGAACACTTGAAAAGGAGATGTAAATCTCAATGTGACTTCCCTGGTTAAATAACAGATAAATACAAAATAAATGAAAACCATTTTTGGCTAGTAGTTTGCCACTCCACTGTAACAGTAAAGACAGGCCCTTTGGATGAAGACTCAGCCGCTGATTCTCCGCTTGTTTCCTTGCCCTGTGTAGCTCTTTATTTGTGATTAATTTCCCCCCAATTACACTTAACAGGCCAGCTACCCAAAATATATCAAAAATATTATAATTTTTGTTTCAGATTTCTCCCAATTTGGTAGCCAATTAGACCCGCTATTTAAGTCAATCCCCCCTAGTAATGTGAGTTCACTGCCGTAGTCCTGCAACCGCAGACCGTTCAACTCCGTGGCCAGCGTCGGACGTTGTGACCACTGGGCCACGCGGGAGGTCCAAAATAAGCAATTTTTTAACAAGACACTTCAATCCATATCATGAATATATAAGCCATTTGAGGTTTTTTTTTTTTTTACGCAAATGTCCACAAATTAATTGTATTGAGATAGTGGCATAGAAAACACAACTTACTTCCATGTTCTTCTTCTGCTCCCGTTTGATTACTCCAGATTAATGTACAATCTCTTCTGGCTCCACAGAGGAGCCGCATGGCTAGCAGTTCGGTTTAAGGCTAGGTTTGCTCTCTAGTTTGTTTTCACCTCCTCTGTTGTCCCCACATGAAATTCGACAGCTGTTGAACAGCACGCGGGCAGGAAAATACCCCGTGTTTAAGTGCGATGATGATCATTACGGAGATAAGCAGCGACACCGAGCCTCTGAGCGGGATGCGTAGATCAGAGGTGTACCGCACGCTGCGGATGACACACACACATCTGCCCATTTCTGCTATTAGCTTTCAGCATTTGCTTTCGATTTCAATTTCAATTCAACACCATTCAATTTATCATGAAATAATTCCAGACACTTGTAGAATCTATGCCAAGGTGGATTGAAGCTGTTCTGGTGGCTCACGGTGGCCCAAATACGACATTAAGGCACTCTATGTTGGTGTTTCCTTTATTTTGGCAGTTAACTGTAGCTCAATACCTGTATTGTTTATTTTATGCAGGGTTTTTTTCTTTTTTCTCCCAATTTGGTTGCCAATTATACCCTCTATTTATCTCAATTCCCCTCCCCCACGAGTCCGCCGCCCGTCCTCCGGGAGCGAGACACATTCCTGGCCAATTGTTCCCGCCTCTTCCTCGATGGACTCGTGCCGGCTCACCCTCCCCCCTCCCCCAGAGGCAGACAGCCAAACGCCGCCTCCGATCGGGGCTGACGACCAGGGCCGGTCTGGTAGAGACGCGGGTTTCGAACCGCGTCCCTGACAGGCAGCGCACACCACACCAAAGTGTGGCGCGTTAGACCGCTACGCCATCCGCCGCCCTTATGCAGCCTTTTTTGCTCATCTTTATCAAGGTTGTGAATAATTTTGGGGTTGACTCTATATGTGTATATAAACAGTACACAGTGTCCCAAATGTGTTGATTTTGAAATAAGTATGGTGCAACTTGAAGGTTTCAGGTTCAAATCCTTGGCGGAGTATTTCCCTTTTACCATTGTCAAGATACTCAAACTTGGATTTGTTCAGTAGATATTCACCTGTGTAAATAGCTTAGGTAAATGTTACATTTATCATGTGCACATTCATTACTAATGGCATAATCTTCATGAATAAGATACTGCTGAAATGGGGTGTACAGTATGGGGAAGCTCCAATTATAACAGGTCATTGCCATTGCTTTTCATGCTCCGAGCAATTTAACAAAAAAAAAAATGTTCTGCTGCTGCTGTTGTTGTTGTTGTTGTTGTTTTTTGTTTTTGCCAGAACAAATGAAATAAATAAATCTAATTTGATGGGTACTCCATTTTCATTTTCAACACCAAGACTTTATCGACTTTTAAAGAGCGAACACATTCCTGTGTCCCCTCGAGGCCCTAACACACTTCAAAGTGGAACAAACAAAAGTGAGACGGAGTGAAAAAAGTCAAACCAATGCATAGTTCTGAACCAGAAGCACAAACGCTGTCTTCAGACAAACACGGATCAGTGAACCTGCACAGATTCCAGACTGAAGATGGGTCTCAGACAGCAAAGACGTGGGCCTACATTCAATCAACGTTTGTCCTAAACTTTTACTTCCAAATAAAAACAAGTGCTTCTTCTTTTTTCCTTCACGAGCAGAGATTGGCAAGGTCGTACTCAGTGATTGCTGAACTTGACAAAATGTGTTTGTGGAGAGGAGAAAAACAAACCTTCCATTTAATTGGGAGACGTGAGTCAAAGTCAAATGTTGATTGATGTCAGGCCTCGAATGGCCCAGGCTGCCGTGTATCTGGTGAATCAGCATTCCCGACGTCAGTAGGGTCTGACTCTTCTAAAGCACAGCGGCGTAAACTGCAGAATAATCTGCCAGAACCACGTTAAACATTCTTCCCCATCTCCGCATCCATCAGAGGGTGCGATGTAAGCGTGATGTTAGTAAGTAAGTCATCTCCAGAAGTGGTTCCATGGGGGCCTCGGGGGTAGCACAACGGGCAAAGCATTCACCCGGAATGCAAGTTGCCTACTGCAGCCGCGGTTCGAAACCCCGACTGCGCCAGTCTGGCCCTGCGGCGATTGGCTGTCCGCCCCAGGGGAATGGGGTGAGCCAGCACCAGCTCGCCAAGAAGTGCAAAAAGGTGTCTCTAGAAAGCAGGTGGGCAAGTTCCGTCTCGAAGGAGGCGGATCATCGCCAGCCTCGGGGGATTAGCTTGCCCCGTAGCGACGGGCAGCGAGTTTGTGGGGGAGGAGAATCAAAAGAAGTAGAGGGTATAATTGGCTACCAAAATCTGAAACAAAATTTTAAAAGAAAAAAGAAGTGGTTCCAAAATGGCACACACACACACACACGTATATACTGTATATATATTTAAACCATGGCTTGGATGAATATTCGATTCTGATTTGCTAACAGCCGTGCGTATATATATATATATCATGTAAATCCTTCTCACTTCTAAAAAAAGTTCCATATTAATTTGCCAAAAGACACACGCTGCATAAACAAGAATCAGCTCTAGTTCAGCACTGGAACTGCTTCTCATTTGTACGATCAGGATTCAAAATTCAAACCAACGCAGCAGCTCATCTGCAGATCTGTCAAGTTATTAAATTAATGTGCAGAAAACCAATCAGAAAGCCTGCATGGGAGTTTCCTAAAGCAACAGGACTCAATTGTGTATATGAAAAGATTGTAATAACTTAGTGGAATTCTTTTCTAACGTACCCCAAAATTTATATTGGTATATTTATATTATATTGGCCAGCCAGCCTCTATAACTTCTGCCTTTTTCAGCAATCTTGGCTACAGCGACTCCCACAACAACTTGGTTTGTGTGATAAGTTATTTGTAACTTGAAACCATACCATAGAGGTAGAACAAGTTTGGAGTACTTTGCTAATGTGTCCGGCTAGTAACTTTTCAGTACACAAAATATCTGGCAAGCTAGATAGCAAGCACACTAACTTACTAGCCATTGCTAACTAAAAACATTTGCAAGAGACTATTTAATACCACCAGGGCAGTCGCAGCTAGCTTGCCAACTAGAATCTGGGAAACTGAGGAACTATATTTAGTGGTGGATTTAAACATGCAAAAATATGATTTTTTTTTTTTACATGATAACGGTTAGAATTTTTTATACTTTTATAATTGAAATTTTTTTGTGGCAAGTAGCTGTGGTACAAGAGAAATAAACCACTACAAGCCGTGCATTCTCAGGATATATGCACACTTCTGGGGTGGGAACGGCACAAGGCTCTTGCACCACCCCAGGCGTGCGTATATATCCTGAGAAATCACAACTTGTCGTGGTTTATTCCTTACATATATTATATAAAGGTATATTTAAAGATGCTGTGGCGAGACATTCATATACACTGTCAGAAGCTTGGAGCTGCGAGCGGTCTTGCTTCCGTGTCAAAGCTGATGACAGCTTCGCATTTGCTTGAGGGAAACAACCTGCTATAGGCATTTGTATCCTACCCGCACAATACATTTTGGACTACTTTCAGTATCTGCCTTTTTGTACACAATTTTCAGTTGACATTTGGTGTCATCGCTATTGTGTAGCACACACACAAGAACCATGTAGAGATAGCATTTCCCCCCAAAAAAAGATTTGTATTATTTGGCCAGACGGGAGCAATGGAGCGAATTCACAGAGATGGATTCATGAGCAGCTTCCCCATGCAGTGTAATAATTGGACTGAGTTTAGTTTAAATGGTGCAATGCTGGGAGTAAGGACTCAGATAATAAAGGCTTTTTGACAGACGTCCCTTTCCCAGACAGAATCGGGAGTGTGTGTGTGTGGATTGAAGGTCAAGATGTTGACTTCTGAAAGGCCCACACCGCACCACACCACCCCATCACACTCCCCCAAGCTGTGAACGATGACGCGGGAAGCTATCGCTTGCTCTAGTTTCTCAGACTGACACACTGCGGTACATGATTGGGAAGTGTTGCCCGAGAGCCCTGGATTAAAGATCATATCGCGGGCGGCCCGCGAGGAAAGATGGGGAAGATTAGGAGCGCAGTCCAGGATGCCTGAGCCATGGAGAGGGTACAGCCACTCGGTGATGCATTACAGGGAGGCTGGAGCTGGGCTGGGGCTGAGATGCCAATGAAGACCCACGCTGTGTGTGGCGGCTTTGCTATTTCAGTTCCAGAGTCAGAGAAAAAATGCAAACACTCTTTCGGGACGTGTTCGGCTATACAGAGAGTGCCAAAAAGGTGGGAAGTGGCTCACACAGGTTTTTGAGCAAAATAGAAGAATATTAAGAAGTATAATTCTCCGTTAGTGGGCACTGGAGGCATATTTCCAAGATGTTTTGGTCACACTTTAGAATACAGTGGCAGTTATCCGTTGATGTTTTAAATCTTTGATGCTGCAGTATTGCGCATACTCTGCACTAGTAACTGAGGCAGACAGACAAATTAATCTGTGTTCAGTAATCCATTAATTCTTGGACCATACAGGCATATTTGAGAGTGATTTAGCAATGTTAAAATGGAGTGGATTTATTTATCCCAAAGGGAGAACAATCTAGTAATCCACAAAACACTTTTAATTGCTTGTTCTCTGAGGCAAAGGCTACCTATGGCCTAAGTTATGTCACTGTTAAGAATAACCTTAAATCTGAATCTTTTCCATATTCCTATCAATTCCTGTTTGCTGATTTCAACGTCATCCCTGAAAACTATTGACCTTTCAAGTTCATGAAATAAATCAGGATTTGGCATTGAATCATTAAATGATGAGAATGTTCATGGTTAATGGGTACTGGGCTGTGTAGTCAGCATGCAGGTTTAACAGCCTGTAATTCAGCCCTCCAATGGCAAGGATCCAGTAGACCAGTGTTTCTCAAATAGTGGGGCGCGCCCCGATGCCAGGGGGGGCGCGTGTGACCAGAGGCGTAGCGTGGGGGTGCAAGAGGGGCGCAAAATTGAAGAAAACGTTAAAAAAAAAAAACTTTTTAGCACCGTGGACCGGTTCCGAGGGGCGCGTAGCACCCCCCCCCCCGCGAAATAAACGAACTGGTCTGAGCTTTTTTCGCGTAGCACCCCCCCCCCCGGTCCGCGAAATACATAAACTGGTCTCAGCTTTGCACCCCCCGGTCCGCGAAATAAACGAACTGTTTTCTTCTTCCTAGGGGGGGCGTAACAGAAAATAATTGAGAAGCACTGCAGTAGACCATCCTCGTACAGCCACCTGTTGACCAATCACTGAAATCATCCCATTGTGGTACCTGAATCATTTCAATCAGTCATCTGATCATTACTAATTACACACAATTCCACATCAACTCACAGAGTGGTGCTTGTGGCTATTGGCACATATTTCAGCTGCTGGTGCAATGTTAATGTTTACCAGCAACAGTACATGATTTATTTTAACTGGTCATTTTATTTTTGTCTTTCTATTAAAAACCGAAATAAGAAATTCCCAATGACACCATAATATAACATTATGAAGGACTGTAAAGGTAGTGAACAAAACAAAAAAAAGTGTGACGTTGGTGTTTGAATGCACCATAAGTAGGGCCTGTATGCTCTATGGCAGAGAGTATACCAGCATCTGGACTTCTGCTGGAGGAAAAAAACAACACCTGATTGGCTGTCCACGAGAAAGCCAGTCATCTCACACTTGAGTTGATGAAAGCGGAACACACTGTTTCAGCTGGCCCTTCACTGCTGGAACACTGTTATGTTTCCGTTCTCCACGTTCCCATTGCCACACCAGCCCTTCTCAGATAAGATTGGACACCCCTGCCTTCGGTTCTGTTGGTGAAGTACCCCCGAGATTATCCAGCTTAATCCTTGGGAAACAGCAGCATGGTCAGGAGTCACAAGGGCAAGGGCCTTAGCTAGACATGCCACCCAAAAGCCCATTAAAACGCTTATGATTATGTAGATACCTAAAAATAAACCAAATCCTATTACTTCTGCCTGTATTTGGCTTTAAAATGGCTCCGTTTGTCCCCAAACACCTGGACCTTACAAACGTGTAACACAAACAGTAAGAGTTTTTACAGTAAGACCATACAGAACTTCACTGAACAGTTTGGAATTCAATGGTAATCCAAGAGGATTTTTTTAAAATCCAGAAATGGGCAGAAACATGACAATATTGATAAATGTAAAGTTATGCATGTGGGAAATAAATATATAAGGCAGGAGCATTTTATGTGACACGAAAAATGAGAATGTGTTCAATTTGAAAAAGACTTTGGATTTGTAGTTTGTTTAAGTCTATCCGCATCTAAGCATTGTGCTGAGCAGTGAAAAAGGCCAACAGGATGCTGGGATATGTTGCAAAAAGTATTGAGTATAAATATATCAGGTTATATTGATGTTATATAATGCCTTTGTCAGACCTCACCTCACACAGTACTGTGTGCAGTTTGGGGCACCGCACTACAAGAAAGATATAGAAGCTCTTGAAAAAGTACAAAGAAGGGCAACTAAATTGGTACCTGGTATGAAATATAGAAGTTACGAGGAAAGACCTTTTCAAAAGACTCTTCAAGCTCAGCAAAGACTAAGGGGGAGTTTTATTGAGGTTTTTAAATTGCTAAAAGGGATTAACAAAGTGAACTACCAAAGATTTTTTAAGGTGAGTTTGCTTAGCAGAACAATAGGCCACAGATGGAAATTAGTTCAAGGCAAATTCCGCAGGCATAACAGGAAGTATTTTATTATTTTTACACAGAGAGTTGTAAATGTGTGAAAAAGCTTCTGAGGTCATGTAGTAGAGGCCGAAACACTTGGGGTATTCAGGTCTACGCTTGACGCAGTACTGAATATTCTGTAGACTAGGAAATGATGAGCCTACATGGGCCGAACGGCCTGTTTTCGTCATTACGCATTCTTATGTTCTTACATTTTTCATTGTCTCAAATATTAATTCAGAGACGCATTCGCCCATAACAGTACTGCTATTTAACTTTCCCCTTTTAATTATTTTCATTTATTTATGAACGTGTACTCTGCGTATCCATCCTTGATATTACATTCTTCGCTAATGCGTTTAAACGGCTTTAACGCATCCATCAGACGCCCGGCAGCGATTCCTCGAAAGTCCCACGCGCGTAACACTGAGCCGATCGTGTACTACAACATCGTGTCCCGCTCTCACCTGACAGCAGACGCGCAACGAGAGCGTTCTCCCGTGTTACCCCGAGCGGCGTTTCCCCTCCCTGCCTGGGAGCAGTTATTTATTTGATTAAATGTGGCTACAGAGTGAAAGTCGGGGAGGAAGGAAACGAGCACAGCTTTACCGTCACGGGGAGGCCACAGCCCGTGCGGTCCCTGAAGCGCGCTGGGCGTTGGCAACATGATGGATGTCATCTCAAGCAAGGTTGTGCGCCAGCGCTGATAAAACAGTGTTGTCAAAGCCGCTGACAGCCCATGTAAACAGATAAAGATAGTAACAGATAATTAGGAGATTTGTGTGGCATTATTTCAGTGCCAGGGAAACCGAGGCGATGAATCAGTCACGCTGGCAGGCGAGATATAACGGCGCAGTAAAAAAGCAGCTCATAATGATGTTTTATTTCAAGACAAAGCTAATGAGGAAAGACATTAGAACCCAAATGACTTTTTTTTTCTTCTTTTTTTCTTTAAAAAAAAGAGCTGAGGAATGGGGAAAAGTACAGCTGCGAGCGAAAAATGGTGCTAAACCATTTATTTCTGTACGGGACTGACGGATATACGTTACGACACGTGTGTCAATACTGATGCGTGTGAATTACTCAGACTCCACTCGTGTGTGTGTCACTGTTTGCTGTGCTGTGTTTGCCAATGTTTGTGAGAGTGTTTTCCCAGAGTTAGGGGTTCATTTTCACGTTTTTTTTCTCTTCTCCCATTGGCTGTGGGTTTTTGGATTCCCACAAGAAAAGCCAGTTTGTTCCGCACTTTATGAGTCACTGTCTAAACGGCACCACAACATTTGGATTGACTGACTGACTGATTGATGTGTTGTATTGTAGCCTTCCAAGACTAGGGGCAGTGGTGGAGAGTAGCAGTACATATGAACGTCTCAATCCTCATCTGCAATGCAAATAGACACTTCAGGTCCATGAGGACAATATAAGTAATAACGTGCAAAGCATTTTCCATGGTGCCCTGAATGCAGATTGACTCCCATGCTATCTCAGAATACATTCATATGGCCACACAAGATATTTCTGCCGTTAAGAGTCTTTGGGAAGGAATGTGTGTTTTCCCACTCAACATTTTCTTTTTATTTCCATATTTTCAAACCATTGTGTTTTTCCAGGCTTTCTTTTTACCAAATGCGCCCCAACAATCACCCCTCTTTCAAAGTCTCTGAGATCTCTTCCCCATGGTAGGCAAAATAATGGGAAACCGGGCCTGCCCAGCATTTCTATCCATGACTCTAAGCATGATGGAATGTTAATTGTTTAATTAACTCAGGGACCACACCAATAGACTCTGTATCCCTCATTTACTCTGTTTCCTTTATTTTGGCAGTTATATGTGTGTATATGTGTGCATGCGTGCGTGTATGTATGTATGTGTGTGTGTTTATATGCATGTGTGTTTCTGTGTGCGTGTGTGTATTTGTGTGTGTGCGTGTGTGTGTGCGTGTGTGTGTGTGTGTGTGTGTGTGTTTCTGTGTTTGTGTGTGTGTGTGTTTCTGTGTGTGTGTGTGTGTGTGTGTGTGTGTGTGTGTGTGTATGTGTGTGTGTGTGTGTGTGCGTGTATGTATCTGTGTGTGTGCGTGCGTGTATCTGTGTGTGTGTGCGTGTGTGTGTGTGTATATGTGTGTGTTTCTGTATAAACTGTACTGTAAACCACTGATCCTTTTTCAATAACAGCTTTAACTGCAGTCCCATGGAGCTGGAATCTTCCAGACCTGCTTTAGACGAGGGAATGAAATCCCCTGCACTTCCACAGGGCCGCGAAGAAAAACACACCGACAGGCGATTTAACAGATTGACGTGGGAAGGTCCGCTGGCACCCATACTGAATACTCACTTTGAACAGGAAGAAAGTGATTAATGTGATCATTAAATAAATGCGCTTTTGATTGAAAATGACTCACATTCCGCGCAATGAATAAGTGGACGTAATAGGCAGTAGGTGATGTAAATTCTCCAGCAACTGCACACTAGAAACACAGAACGGAATGCGTTTAAAATGTTACCAGAACATCAGTGTAGGCAGGGTCCAGGTTGTGGGTGAATGTGAGACTTTCTCACTGAAAAGGGGGGAGGTATGGGAAATTGCCCTCAGAGTCTAAGAACGTCACTCTTTTTATACTCAAGGGCTTCTGGGAATTGTCTGAATGAGGCTTTGTTTACTTAGATAGATAGATGAACATGACCATTATGTACGACAGCAAAAAGACAGCACAACAGTAAATTCAAATGTAAGTTCTGTAAGTAAGATGGTTGTTCACTGATGTCCTGCGAAAAGGCGTGCTTCTATTCTCGTGCCTCTTTTAAATGTTTCCCAAAGCCCTGTTTTGAAATGTGATATAGTCGACTCTCTCAAAGATAAAAAAAAAAGTTAATTAACTGCCAGTTCAGTTGAACAAATACTCTTCCATCTGGAGGTGTAATAAGTGTTTGCACAATTATTAGCGATTCTGCTAGAGTAACAGAGGCACTCTATGTCACTGGCGCTAAGGTAAAAAGACTTTGTGCGCCATACTTTTCATTGGTGTCAAAGAAAAACCTGTCATTCAGCTGCACCACGTGACGCAGCTATGAGATTTATCTCAGCGACCAGTTTTGAAGTAACAAAATTACAAATAAACTTAAAGGGGCGAGAGAAAAAAATCAATAGGAAGCGTCTCCAAGAATGACAGACTGGCACTTCAATGGAAAATCAATTACACTTGTGCACCAGGTCCGACACTGTGTCCGTGACTGAGTCACTCGCACGTTCACTGACCTTATCATCATTACCGCGTTCTCCGCCCCGCATTCGTTCCCTCCTGTTCATAATACAACGTTGATTATTTGGTGCAGGAGATCTTTCACGAAGTCTCTTTTACAGTTCGTGTCTCTTTCCTTTGCTCTCAGGCTGGAGGAAGTGCACACAGATTTGACCTCTTGCCAGAGCGAGCGCTAATAATGGCCCATGTGGTGAGTGCCTCCAGCGGTATTCACGTTTGTCCTGATGTTCATTTGTGTTACACGCTGCACACGGTTCACTGACGTTTACCGTATCGCTGCATTAAAATGTGCACAGTGGTCCTGGTGCTGATGGTTCCTCTAAAAGAGACTGTTTAAAAGGCAGGGTGTTTGATCATCTCAGTCACGATATCGCGTCGGTCACATTAAGCCAGCGTGCAACTGCGAATCTCCATTGCATATAAACACTTCTTCTTCTTCGTTTGGGTATATTCTTTTCCTGCTCCCCTAGGCTCGGGGCCGAGGGGCTATCCTTTTACCACCTCAAGCCTAGGGGGGGTTCACCCAGGCTATATTTCGGGGCACACCTCCAGCAGCCATGTCACCGTGTCTTCATCCAAAGCCGACAGACCATGGATCCCATTGGGTGCCCGATAAATCGGGCAATCCAGGATGACATGGTCTGCGGTTTGTTCCATATAAACACTGGTGGGAAATCATTCTACTGTAGGAACAAGAGATGATGGGTCAATTAATGCAAGCCTACTGGTAGATAGTGTTCTGGTGTCTAGGTCCGGAATATGATAATGTACTCTGAGGCTTCTGAAGAGAGCCAGCGACTCCACGTTTGGGGAAAAATAAGGAGCCTCATTAAAGGATCACAATGTTGTCCTGAGCAGTCCTGTTAAAATTGGTAGCATCTACTTCCTTTTTTTGTTCTACACTTGTCACACAATTGTGTATATTTTTGGTGGATAACTAGCTGTCTAAATAATGAATCGTTTGTATTAATTGGTGCATATTGCTTTTTTAATCAATTTGTGATGTATCACCCTATGATGAAGAGGTTGTGAATATGGCTGAGCGTGGCTGCCATGGGTTCAGTATGGTTGCACAAAGCCAATGGCTGTCTCTTGTGGGAGAAGACTAAGCTGAGATAAATTGCTTTACTAGCTTGACTTTTTAATTTTAATTAGGGGGAGGAGGGGGGGCACTGGGACATTGTTAAATGAATTGATGGGTTTGCCTTTAAATGTGATTTACAGCTTTCTGAAGTGTAATTGTGATCAGAAATAGTTTTTAAACAATTTTCAAACTATTATTTTAAACCCGACATTTGTTCAGGTGCTCAACAGGGAATCGTTTCCGTCACATTACATTTAAAAGGATCTCTCTGTGCATATTTATACCCACTGAAAAGGCACGCTCTGAAATAGTCGCATGCTGTGTGACAGAAGCAGGATTGGGAGAGAACAGCGGGAAGCAGGAATTGGATTTCTCGGTCCAGGGACCAGGATATTTGTTTCTCCCACAGGGAGAGGGACAGAGAGAGAGAGGGAGAGAGAACCGCACAATACAAATGAACAAACAAACTTTGGCCGTCCCCCTCAAGGGTTTCCGGCTAAAAACAATAAATCAAAGTAACAAACGAAACAAAAAACACCTCTCGGTAAAACACTGTAACAAACACTACACACAGACGTCTGCGACTCTTCAGCTGCGTTTGGCTCGGTTCCAGCCACCTAATGAGAAAGCAGAGCAGTTTTAAGCACACTGGTACATTAAGGAAATGCCACAGTGCGCTGCCCTGCTTCTAGGCGTGGAAACTAATCAACCCCATTTCCTCTGTCCAGACCGATGCCTTCCACACATACACACAGAAAAGATGACATCAGCTGGTCCGGTGTGGTGTGCGCTGCCTGTCAGGGACGTGGTTCGAAATCCGTGTCTCTACCAGACTGGCCCTGGTCGTCAGCCCCGATCGGAGACGGGGGCGTTTGGCTGTCCACCCCAGGGGGAGGGGGGAGGGTGAGCCGGCACGAGTCCGTCGAGGAGCAGGAAAAAGGCGTCCATGGTAGAGTTCCGTCTCGGCCCGGAAAGAGTGTCTCGACCCGGAGGACGGGCGGCAGACTCATGGGGGAGGGTAAATTGAGATAAATAGAGGGTATAATTGGCAACCAAATTGGGAGAAAAACTGGGAAAATTTGAAATACATATATATGTATATTTTTTTTTTTTAAAGAAAAGATGACACAGGGACTGATATCCACAGGGAGCTCTGTGGATCAGGGTGATGTCAGAGGGATACTCACACACAGGACTCTCCCAGACACAATTGCCGGCTCGCCTTTGACGCCTGTCATCTTACCTAAAGCGTTGCACTTGCTTTGGAGTGATTTATGTAGATGTTGTGGCGTGTCAATAAAGGCATGATGAATGCTTTGTGAGGGCTTGGTGTAAAGTGTACCCATACATCTCAGCAGCACAAATAGGCCCTTAAAAGCAGTGTGTGCTCAGGCCTTCTTTTCCATTTGACATCGCTCCTTCATCAGATGCTCCTTCATCTTCTCTCTACTTCCAAGAACACACACGTTCACACTCACATGTGAGTGTGGCAGTGTAGTGTAATGGTTCGGGAGCTGGGCTTGTAACGTAGAGGTTGCAGGTTCAATTCCCAGGTGGGGCACTGCCGTTGTACCCTTGAGCAAGGTACTCAAAATATCCAGCTGTATAAATGGATTGTACGTAAAGAAATGTAAACTGTGTAAGTCGCTCTGGATAAGAGCGTCTGCAAAATGCCTAAAATGTATGAAGGAAATAATGCTGAAGGAGCGTAGGTTTCGTATTAACACTGGAGGGTGGGGGGACAGGGGGTACACTGTTTTCACCCTCAATGTTCAAAGGTAAGTTATCTTGCATGGATACAGCTAACCAGCTAGATTGCAATATATAAATATCTGGCCAAGCTCGAATTCTTTTTGCTATACATCTAATTATTCAAAAAAATACATATACATTGGTGTCCCCAGGGGTTGGTCACGGATCTTTCAAGAACCCAGAGGAGGCAATATTCACAAACAAAATGATAATTTATTAAATAAACTCTTGACAACACAAAACAAAGGGTACAGCTAACCAGCTCCAATCCAAGAAAATCCAGTTCAGTTCCGTTATCCAGTCAATAGTCAATCAATAAACAATCTTTCATACACAAACAATCCACTCCAAAACACTCTTTCCAAATCCTGGCCAAGGTTCTTACTCTCCAAACTCACACAGCAACTCCTTCACCAACACGTCTTTTCTCCAGTGTGCTGGGAATCAGCCCTATATAAATCTTTCAATTATCCTGTTGGCCTTTAAAAAAATAAAATATATATATATATTTATTATTTACTGCTGTGACCTTAACCCTTTACGGTGCAGAAAAATGTGCTTCAAAATGATTGACGGGGACAGGGCCCCATCAACACTCCCCTGAAACCTCTTTAATACTGATGTTAAAGTAGCTAATGCAGCAGCAGAATACTATGTGATACTGATGCTTACATTCAGGAGTATAATGTCTTTAAATGGAAATATAATAAATTATTTAAAAACACCCGTTATAAAGAATTATGTCCACTCTAGTGTCTTACATGGTGGCTCCAGTCACGAGTCGAGAAAGGAGAAAGTGAAAGTTTAATTTTGGGGTGAACTATCACTTTAATTTGATCTAAAGTTTTCTGCACTTGGCCATGTTTCCTTCACAACTAATGGCAACCTTCCTTCATGTCCTTTGAACCAGCTGTAAAAGTGGTTCTGTGAACAGTGAGCGCAACCATTCAATATCAGCAAATATACACATACAATATATATATGCCATTTAGCGGACGCTTTTATCTAAAGCAACTTACAGTAGTACTGAATGCATACATTTTTCAGTATATGTGGTCCCCAATGGGAATGGAACCCACAACCTAAGCATTGTGATCCACACAGCGCCATGCTCTACCTACTGATCCACACAGAACCACACTCTACCTACTGAGCCACACAGAACCACACTCTACCTACTAAGCCACACAGAACCACCCTCTACCTACTGAGCCACACAGAACCACGCTCTACCTACTGAGACACACAGAACCACACTCTACCTACTGAGCCACACAGAACCACGCTCTACCTACTGAGCCACACAGAACCACGCTCTACCTACTGAGACACACAGAACCACGCTCTACCTACTGAGACACACAGAACCACGCTCTACCTACTGAGCCACACAGAACCATGCTCTACCTACTGAGACACACAGAACCACACATCTTTACTCATGCTACACAAACAACAAACAGCTAGCCAAAAGATATTAGTAAGAGCATATCCTGCTATTTATCATTTGAAGGGGCAGTTTATTATTTATTATCCTAAATTTGGGGAAGATGACATTCATGAGAAGGTTCTGTGACTTAATGAACTCAAAAGCGGGGCACAGCATGTTTATTTTCTAAAAATGTTGGCCTCATATTGAACAAGAATTGCCTTAGGGAAGAGCAAACAGGAATGCAATAAAAGATGCCCACTGTCGATTCATTACCCGCTCCTGCTCTTTCACAGTCGCTCATCGCGAAGACGGCGGCACACCGCCACTCTCTTCGCAAATATCAATATGGATTTATGAGCCTCCCGGAGGCAAGGTCTTCAGCTAATTAAATATTTAATCACTTTATACTGTAGGAAAATATACAATAAAGCACAGACGATACATGTGTGAATGGCGATCACAAGACAAACGAATAATTAATCATAACTTTAATAATTAATTATAAATAAGCTAATTGGGTTGTTGAACAATGAGGTTTACATTCATTCCATGTAGAAGTCTTGAGCCGTCTGGCCCATTTTCACGACTGTGACACTCGCTGCAGAAGAAAAGGAAGGAAGGAGGATTTCTGCACTGGCTTAGATGTCAAAATAATAGCGCAAATGCAAAGGCTAAGGCCAGGGCAGCAGAAATTTTGTGAGGCATGAGCTCCCATAATCTTACGAGACACAGGTGATGTTTCCCTGGGTCGGTCTGACCCCCGAAGCAAATTGTAGAAGTGGATATGATGTAAAACCGCCAGGCAGCTGAGGGGCAGATTGCAGGTACTTCCCAAATGGAGACATTTTATATATATATACGTCTGTTTTTACTGTGGTTATCGCCAAGAATGCTTCAAAACAAGCTTTGCATTGATGAACAGGGAGACCGTGACCTTCTTTGTTTACAGCACATCGCACCGATGCATACATCCCCATACTGTGACATAAAATTCTCTCACATAAAAAATAGACACTGTAAGTTTGCTGATGTTGTCTTCCAGCGTCTCGCCTTTCATCGGTCTCCGGGAAAGAAAGAAAAAAAAGACTTAAGTGTCAGATCATACGCTGCTTTGTACCATTTCAGCATGTACAAGGTCACATGGGCTGTGCCGGTGTGGTGTATTGGCTCTAGCCCTTGAAATTAAATAAATGAATGAAAATGTATGACAGCTTGGCTCTTGTCTTGTAACATTGATTAGGCAAGGCTGGTTAATGGTACAATAATATGATTTAATCAATCTGTCGTAACAATTGTGTGCCATGCAATAAGAAGGTGAAAGACAGTGCACTGTGTGTAAAGGAACACAATTGTAATGCAGCGTAATCTTGTGAAGACAACTGATGCAGGACGGAGATACTACACCCACTTCTGTCGCTTTCCCAGAGTCTATTGACATCCAACACTCCAAGCCAACTTCTTCTTTTTTTTTAGGCATCTAGCAGACGCTCTTATCCAGAGCGACTTAGAGTTTACATTTCTTTACAATCCATTTATACAGCTGGATATTTAACTGAAGCAATTCAGGTTAAGTACCTTTAGCTCAAGGGTACAACAGCAGTGCCCCACCTGAGGGGCCAGCAACCTCTGAGTTGCAAGTCCAGTTCCCTAACCATTACACTACACTGTCGCCCTAACTGAATGCTGGCCCCTGCCGTGTGATGTACTAAGCAGTCACAGGTATCTCTATAATTGTAACTCATAGGGGAGTGCTCCCATCAGCACCAGTGACAACTATAATGTCCAGACTTTAATATCTCTGAACTGCTGGGGCTTCGAGTTGCTCCATCCTGCGTAACCGTCCCATGTGAGAGAACTGACTGACAATGGATCTCAGCTCTTAGTTATAGAGAGCAGTGGACAAAATCTGACTATTAGAACATGTGTTTGGCTGCATCTGTACAAAATGCTGTGATAAGCCCGGCTCGTTCTGACTAATCAGACACACCATCTGTTTCTGAGGATTTGGTGTGTGGATGACACACGGCGTCGCACAATTAGCTAGCTTTGGGGGAAAAGCAATATTGTTGAGTAGAACAACAATTGTCCATTCAGTCTCGCTACAAAGTGTTTTTGCCCTTCGATGTTTTGCAAGTCTTGCATTTTCATTAATTCCGGCAACCAGAAAACTAAACCTGCAAAATAAATGATTTTATTTAAGGAATACAAAAAAACAAACAAAACCCAACGTGACAATTTTGACAAAAGTGTTGTTGGATAAACTGAACAGAGGGCCTCCGTTGCACATTCCCAGATCCTCCGTGCTGTTCATCACTGTGTCTCTATTCCCAGGTGAAACTCCCGGGTCGATTTCACAATTTGCATGTGTTGCTGTGACAGCGTGCTCTGACTGCTCTGGCCTTTATCAGACAGCGCCGCCCCAGAGGTTATCTGTGCCCCAGAGGGACAGCGTTTCTGCTCTGATTTACAAATGTGCAGCGGCCCACATTTCTCAGGTCACAGTTTCAGACAAGCTCACTGCACCTGTGAGGCAAGGAGGAACTCCAAATGCTTATTTCCTTTTGTTCCCCCTGATTTTATCCCATTTTATCCCAATTTGGAAGCCAATTTTCAAGTCAATCCCCCCCCTCGTAATGCGAGTTCGCTGCCGTAGCCCTGTGACCGGTAGTGACGAAGGCGAAGTATCGTCTCCTCCGAGACGGAACTCGCCAGGCCGTCGACCGTTTGGGCCTTAACGAAAAATCTGACTATAGAGACAGCAGCCAAGATTCAATAAATTTTGCTAGTTGTGTTATGTTATCTACACGTTATGTTACAAGTGACAGTTGCTTAATTGTATCTAGACCAGACTTTGTTTTCATTTTTTGGTGGATGTTCCCTGAATGAGCCACAGCAGCACAGTCAGAATCTTTATTATGCTGATGATATGCAGTGCAGATGCCCTAATTTGGTGATTTCAGTTGTGTATCTCGGCCACATTTCGAGAAGCGATCATTAACCTACTTCCTTGACATTTTAGTTTTTCAAAATTAAATAAACCCTGTCTGTGGTCTGTGCTTAATCAGTTTGTCCTTATTTTTGAAAGTGTTATTTTTTTTGTATTGCCGATCACCCAAGATGTTTATAACCAACACCTGAATGGGCAAATATGGTTCTGTGTGGCTCAGTAGGTAGAGCGTGGCGCTGACAACACTTAGGTTGTGGGTTCAATTCCCACTGGGACCACATATACTGAAAAATGTATGCATTCACTACTGTAAGTTGCTTTGGATAAAAAGCGTCTGCTAAATGGCAGATACTATATTATTATATTGTAAAGAAACAAACACTGTTTTCTTCTGATGACGAATTCAATGGTGAGAACTGTTCCTACACCAGAAAATGAAATAAACTAGAGGTTGCGAGCAGCCTAAAAGGCTAAAAGGTATAATGGTTAGGGAACTGGGCTTGTAACGTTAAGGTTGTACCCTTGAGCAAGGTACTTAACCTGAATTGCTTCAGTTAATATCCAGCTGTATAAATGGATTGTAAAGAAATGTAAACTGTAAGTCGCTCTGGATAAGAGCGTCTGCTAAATGCCTGTAATGTCATGTAAATGTAATGGCTCCCTGGCCCAAACACATGCTAAAGATGTAGTTTGAACATCATGTGTTTCTATCACACCTGCAACATTTAAGGATGTCACAGAGCCACAGAGCTCTAATGACATTACACTCGGCTCGCCTTTGCTAATAGGGTAGCTCAAACGCAAGTAATGCTAAAAAAAAGCAACAACATCAAACTGTTGATGTCCGCAATATGTTGATCAACTCGTGTTTTTTTCGATCAACTGGCAAACCTCCCAAATTATTCACATCCTTGATAAAGATGAGCAAAGAAGGCTGTATAAAATGATAACAGCTATATTGTGTGCCCAAAAAGATGTCACAATTATTCACACACCTAATAATTATTAGGATATGTATGCAAGTCTGGGGTGGTGATGCAGCATGACACTTAAAGCCAAGTGCCGTTCCCACCCCAGAAGTGTGTATGCAGTGGTGTATTCTGCTTATGCCACCGCTACATGCCCAAAATAAGTATTAAAGTGCAAGTGTAAAAACTGTTTCATTAGCATGATCAAGCAAAAAGTATCACATTTTGGTGTGTAAACTAGAAAACTAGAAAGTTCCTCATTTGCCCAGCTGCTGTAAGAGTTGTAGCATTTATTACTTGCCCAACAGACATCAGCATCGGGGGGAAAGACAGACGATGAAATTAAAAATAGAGAGGTATTGGGAAAACTGTGTTGCAGTTCCATTCATATCCTTGCAGTCAGGCACATAGACAGAATAATAGCAAAAGCCCCAAAAGCTTCAGTCAAGATTAGCTCAGGGACCCGTGGGTGGTGGACCCGTGTGGGAAGGGTTCAATCGAAATAAAATAGAGGGTGTAATTGGCTACTAAATTGGGAGAAAAATAAAAAAAAAAAAAAGATTAGCTCAAAGTAGCAATGAAGGTGAAGATAAAAAGATGCAAGAAAGCTAACTTTAGCGAATATTAATTACCGAATTTAGCAAGATAAAAAATCTAGCCAAGTATCTGAGCTAGCATAGTAGCTACCATTAGCTAACTAGATTAGTTACCTAACGTTAGGTAACGCCAGTTGGCTACGCGAGTTGGTGGGACACATACCGAGTTAGCTGAGGAGGTAGAAGTTGAATGGCTAGTGCTTGCTACTAGCACTATCTATATGTTATGTAACTACCAGTAAACAAAATCTCTGGATAGCTAGCCAGTGCTAGCTAAAAACATATGTTACCATTTCATGGTGTCAAATTAGAAATACGTTTTTTCTAATGTTAGTTAGCCAACCTCCTGCACAGGCTTAATTATTGATAGTATGGAAATTAATTTATGGAACAGCAGATCAGCTTAATTATGCAGCAAGTGTGCTTGGTTGTATTAATATGGAACTTGCTTTAGAAGTGAGAAGGATTTCCCAGGTGTATATATCATGTACACGCATGGTAAATTGTCTCACTTCTGTTATCAGCCAATCAGAATCGAGGACTTATCCAAGCCATGGTGTGTGTGTGTGTGTGTATTTACATATATGTATGTAACACACAAAATACACAATCTTTGCATATATATTATATTACTCTATATTGCCTCAATTTGTTCCCATTAAAGTCATCATTACTTTGCTAATTAACAACATAAACAGTTGGTTGGACTGAATAACCAAGGTGCCATATGTCATTTCAAGAAAATGAATATGCTGAAAGTTTGAAACTCTAAACTCTCACCAGCTAATCACTGGCATACAGCCCTACGTGATAATGCATGTCTCACTCTGATGTGTTTCCTTTCTGCTCAGCAGCAAACCTTCATGAATACTTTAAAGAAATGTTCTTGAGCAATGTTTTGTTTTTTTCCCCCCATTGCAAAAGTCGAGCAAATTACTGCAACACAGGAATACAGTAACAAAAACACGAGCCGACGGTTTGTCAGAAGAAAGTCTATTCCGTATCGCCCACAATAAAAACTGTATTAATAAGTAACTTTATTGATAGGTGGCTCGCTCACATTTTAATTGCCTGTCGGTTCCGTATTAACTTGAACCCATTAATCGTTTCTAACTTTAGATCCAGTCCAGGCACTGACTGTGTAGCTGCATTGAGGATTATGTACTTGGTGTGGAATATTGAAGCACTGCTGTTAATTTCATTTTCATCGCAGATATCCACATATACGATACTCGATTTAGAGAAGCGGACACTGACATTTTCAGTGATTTAAGTGCACTTTTACTTTACTCTACGCTGCTGAACAGAACAAGCTGCCACTTGCAATGAAATCAATTCAGATAAAGCATTAATTTGGGATGAAAATCAAGTCTTGTTCCTGACTAATGAAACATCTCGTTAAGTGGCTTAGTTACCCATGCAGTGTGTCCAGGAGTTTTAATAAGCCTTCTGTACTTATTTATTGAAACTGTGGAATTTAAGGGAACTGAAAATGTGAATTAACTAGAAACAATAACACAATCTTTTTCTGGCCTGCCATCGTTGGGTAAAATGAGGACAACAGTGGAAAGTCCTTTTTCTTGTGCTATCCGATATCATTTTAATGTGGTGCTATTGCTTTAAGGTGTGGCTGTGTATGTGCATTATATCTAATAAGTTAATTCATTCATTCATTAAATGTACCACGTCAAATATTGACACTCACCATCGCCCATACACTTTTATGCAAATCAAACAATGCAAACACAAGCATTGCATTAATACGTTTGTAATTGTGAACTTTGGGTGAACTGAGAAATCACCACCAAATCCATGTGCCAGGCTTCCCAGGGAGAAAATGAGACAGCAGAGGCTGCCTTCGACTTGCAGAGATGACTGTTTATTGATGCTGGAGTTCCTGTGCTGTCCCAGAGCAGCTGCGGGGGAGGCATCGCATTGGAATAGGATTTTACAAGAAAGGGAAAAGCAAGGGATGGAAAAAATAGTTCTTAAAAAATGACTCATTTTATAGAGAGGGAGGAGGTGCACCCGAAAGTTTAGCGATGCGCTGAGTAAGGGAGGGTGAATCTTATACCCTGAGAAAGGCACTGTGCGTGCTGAAATGCACTGTGTGTGTTGAAATGCAGTGTGCGTCCTGAAATGCACTGTGCGTCCTGAAATGCACTGTGTGTGTCGAAATGCACTGTGCGTCCTGAAATGCACTGTGTGTGAAATTCACTGTGTGTGTTGAAATGCAGTGTGCGTCCTGAAATGCACTGTGTGCAAATGCACTGTGCTTCCTGAAATGCACTGTTGGTTTCATAATAAACGACCTGGAGCACAAGAGTGTGCGATTCTCTTTCCCTTTAAAAAAAAAAAAACGGAGACAAAATGGCTGTGACTTGCACTTTGGCGTGTACATAACCACGATAGCATCGCGCACAGCATTTCAGTACCGCGGCTGGAAGCGGAACAGCTCAGCCCGAGTGAGAGAGAGAGTGGGCGGACACTCTCCTGCTGAACCACCTCTTGATTGTCATTATAGAGGTGGATTTGAAAGGCCGTGATGGAGTCACCTCTGATATATGCAATTCTGTCCCCGTTTAATTTTTTGCTGCTCGTTCAATATTTTTTTTTTCAAACAAATGTACCTGTGGCACGAATGCAATTAATGTAAAAATATAATAACACGGTGGAAATAATTGCCACCTCTTAAGATAATGGAGATTTGATGAAAAGGGGGGTAGTGATGGCTTTTAAAAACTCCACCAAATTATGCAGAGCTGGAAAAGTTCATTCGTAATTATATGCTGAAAGTTTAAAAACACATTTTGAGAAACACTTCCAAAGGGACATCATTTCCTCTGCTTGCGTGGAGTTAAATCAGCTTCGCTCCCTTCAACTGCTAATTGATGATCTGCGTATGTATATATATATGTATATGTTGTGAGCCAAAATGGCCTGTTTCATTGGAATCTGACCACAAATTGAAGTCTGTCAACTCAGCTTGTAAAGTCTATGCAGTGTACAAAACAGTACAAGTTGTGTACAAAACAGTACAAGTTACATTTTTTACATGAAATATATTCATAATTATTATTTATTTTTTTAAGGTTTTCCCCAAATGAAATGACCAATATTCATAATTATTTTTATTTTTTTTCCCTACAGCAGTTTTTCCATCACTAGTGCTGGCATATCAGGCCATGAGACCCCTCTGATCTGCCTCCGCTCTGCCTCCTCTATCACACCCTGCCAGACCCCCTGCTCTGTCCTGCCAGACCCCCTGCTCTGCCTCCTCTAACACCCTACACCCCAGCCCCCCCTGCCTGCCTCCTCTATCACACCCTACACCCCAGCCAGAACCCTCCGCTCTGCCTCCTCTACACACCCTCACCCCAGCCAGACCCCTAATATAAGACCCTAACTAATATAATATAATATAATATAATAATATAATATGTCATTTAGCAGATGCCTTTATCCAAAGCGACTTACAGTAGTGAATGCATACATTTTTCAGTATATGTGGTTCCAGTGGGAATTGAACCCACAACCTAAGCTGTGCTCTACCAACTGAGCCACACAGAACCACTCATCGCTCTTCTCTGCCTTGACCCCCAGCGAAGGACTGACCTTCCACGCTTGGTCAGGACTGCAGAATCGCTGGCCATCTTCCACAACAGACTGAAAACCCACCTCGTCAGACTACGCTCAACACATACATTAAAAAAAAACATTTAAAAAAAACTGCCTGTTTTAAAGGTGTGGTTTGCATCTGTCTACAATGACTGTATTGTTGCTGTAACCAAACTCTCTAGCTGTGACTATTCTTGCCATTTTAAATGCACTTATTGTAAGTCGCTCCAGATAAGAGCGTCTGCTAAATGGCTAAAAGGTCAAAGGTGAATGTAAAATGACTACCAGTCACAGTTGGCTGACGATATGGCCGAAGCTCAAAGCCACAACTGTGGAGCCCTGCCTACGCTCACAGCTCATGCCTTTTACCAGTCGAGCCACGAGAGAGCCCACGTAGTTATCAGCAAGAGAGTCTCTTTGGCATTTTGACCTGGCAATTCAAAACACAAAAATAACCTTGCTTTAAAAATGGCCGCGCATCAGAAATCGCAATTCTCTGATGCCAGCCTGTTTTCTGGGAGTGAAGAAGAAAAAAACCCATAGTTTTACACACCGCACCCACCCCTGCAGTCAATGGGCTCCTGCATTTTAAGAGCAGTCTGGCGTTCCACCCGGTCACATTCAACGCAGTGGACCATATTCCACAAATCACATACCATTAAGCATCGCATGCCCTTATCTTTTATTCCAAAATCTGTGCGTAATTGCTGTGTGGCTGTAAAGCCCACAGCTGCTCTTCAACGAACGCCATAAATCCCGCCCAATTAGAAGGAAAACACAGCCACATTCATTCATTCATTCATTCATTCGTTCCTTCATTCGTTTATTTATTTATTTTTTCCCCTGCAGTTCAGCATTTATCGAAATACCCTACGGTGCAGTGCGTTTCCTTCGCAACGCTTGCAGCAGGAGACCACAAATTACACCCTGACAAACACTCTACAGCTCTACAAAGAGGAGGAGCGGCCAATTGGTGTCTGGTCAATACGGCCTGCATTGTTTTTTTTCCCCTTCCTCAGCCCGAGCCCAGAACACAATGTCCAGGAGACTGTGGCTGATGAGATCCAAGCCAGCAGCAGAAAAGCACTCTTCACACCGCGTTCATCAGAGGGAAACATGACCCGCGCGACCCTCGAGAGCGGACGGGACTTTCTGTCTGACGGGGATCGTTTTTTTCCCTCCTCCTCCACCTTCTCTTTCCAGCCCCATCATCACTGACCTCTTCAGAGGACTGCTCTATTTCGAGTACAATAAACGCTGCATTATTTATGGTTCCAATTACCAGTGTTGCAAAAAGAAAGAGTTTCTCCTCTGGTGCCCACCAACTCCCCATTAGTGCCTGCTCTAAACCCCCCTGATATTTCCATCACCATTTTCCCGCTTCCTCATATCTCTTCCCCTCTGGTGCCCCCGTTTGCCCCCCATCATTAGAAATGTAAAATACCCAATAAGACCTTGTTCCCACTGCACTTCTGTGTCTCTGTAGTTCATTTTGTGTGTGTGTGTTTTGTGTGTGTGTTTCCCACAAGAGGCCCCAAAGACAGAATACGAGACAGAGGCAGCATAACAGAGGAAACAACGTTAAAACAATATTCATATAATGAGACAATATGACAAGATAATGTGAGAGGGAGAAAATAACATGACTGCACAAAGTCCTGAAGTCATTCTGTGGTTATTTTCATAAATCAAAAGTGGAGGGGAAAACAAATGGAATTAACAAAGCACACTGCGTGTGGAAGGGCTGGGATGCAGCCAAATGAACTCAGTAGTCCTAAAAACGGTTTCACTGGCTTTTCCGTATGATAATTGCTTATATTCTAAATCACACTTGGCATTTTTTGCCACTATATCGCTGTGGATGTTCTGTTTTTGACCATTTTCCTTCAGGAATACCCAGAACAAGAGAGCAAATCAGAACTCTTTCAGCTTCAGAAATGCAGAATTTCAAATATTCAGCAGGAGAGGGAATGGAATGTCTGTTTGGTAAATAGAATGTGTGGTAAATCAGTTCTCTCTCCTGCTGCCTTCTTACAGCATAAAGATCCTCTACCTCAATGTCAACAATCTTCGTTGTTGTAGGTGTTTCAGACTAGAACCTGGTTCACTATATTACTATATATTTATGCTCAAACTTAAGACAAATGTTGACTGAATTCAGGCCTTAGTCTCCTCCTGATATGATCCTTTTTTTAAATGTATATATATATATATTTTTTTTTTTGTTACATTTTACATTACACCTCCTTATTTGGTAGCCAACTGTACCTTATTTCAGATTCAACTATCCCTTCCCTCGTACTGCGAGCTCGCCGCTGCCCTGGGAACCGTCTCCTCCGAGACGGAACTCGCCAAGCTGTCGACCGTAACTCCGATACACACAGAGACGCTTTGCATGCGGTGAGATCCTGCTGGCGGGGCTCCCGGCCAGAGCCAGGCTGGCGCAGCCGGGGATCGAGCCCCAGCCACCATGGGCAAGTTGCACTCCGGGCGAATGCCTTTACCGTTACGCCACCCGGGGCATTCTGAGATTATACTTTACATCAGGGGTGTCAAACTCATTCCATCGTGGGCCGAGTGTGTGCAGGTTTTTGTTGCAACCAGTGCACTACACCAGGTGATTTCACTAATTAGCTCACTTCTTCAACCAAGGAGGGGAACTAATTGAAATCACCTGGTGTAGTGCATTGGTTGCAACAAAAACCTGCACACACTCGGCCCACGATGGAATGAGTTTGACACCCCTGCTTTACATAGAATTGGTTGCTGATTATAAGATAAAAACAAAAACCAGCATACCCTGCTGCCCTACAGGACCAAATTTGGGGAACCCGGAGTGTGCAAACTCGCTCAAACATAAGGACAAACTGCACTGCACTGCGTTCATCTGAATGTTGGCCCCCCTGTCTTACATGTGGATTCTGTGCCATTGTAAAAGTGTTTGTCAAGGAAAAAACAAAGTGAGGCTCAGTGTTTCTGGAGGCCTGGAGAGCGTCTCTAAATAATGGATCGGTCGTTCCATCTCCCTCCTGGGATCGGTCCCACATGGGAGGAACCGCTTCCTCCGCCATCCGGGCCTTTTGGGAATCGAGCCAGGCAAATCTGTCGGCTGGAATCTCACCCGGGATTTTGAACTGCAAATTGAATAAATGATGCTCATTTTACCGACGCGTCCACCGCTTGGGTTTGACTTATTCCTTTTCCAGGGGAGGCGAGGCACACCACTGTTCAAAACATCAGCGTCACTCTTGTAGGGGTACACAGAAATGTGACAAATTGACCTTTTCTCCGTTACCCGTAGGTAAAGCAGGGAGTTGCGCTGGTAGGACATTCGGTGTGTAATGACAGTACTGTGCCACTGGTGTCATTCGGGACAGTACGTGCACTGCATTGATGCAGTTAGGCAGGTAGGCAGTGTGGTATAATGGTTAGGGCACTGGGCTTGTAACGTTAAGGTTGCAGGTTCAATCCCCAGGTGGGACACTGCCGTTGTACCCTTGAGCTAAAGGTACTTAACCTGGATTGCTTCAGTTAATATCCGGCTGTATAAATGGATTGTATGTAAAGAAATGTAAACTGTAAGTCGCTCTGGATAAGAGCGTCTGCTAAATGCCTGTAATGTAATGTAATGATGCCACACAAGTCCAAGTGTGGGTAAAGACACTGGGGTTCCATGTTGGTAGGGTTTGTAAAATCACGGTCCTCGTGGGCTGAGCACGGCTGTTTCTCCACCCTCCCTTTACCTGGGAGTCAGGTGTGAGGACACTCTGGCCAATCAGTTGCATTAATTGTCCAATTAACTACCTGAGAGAAGGGAAAACCAGGACCGGATTTGGATTCGTGGGCCAGATTTGAGGATCCCTGCCATAGGATGTAGAGGAGTGACTCTATCCATAGGCATTGGTTATTCATTTATTTTCCTTCAGCGATAGTGGTAATCAGCATTTCTCTTCCTGCTCAACATTTAAACTATTAAATATTAATAATTCCAATTATTCATTTATTTTCCTTCAGAAAATGAATTTATCTTCCTGCTGGATTGAACTATTAAATATTACTAATAAAAGGTAGTGATGACACAAAAAGCGATCAAGAGGAATTCCTTTTAGCCGACATAATTTTAAATCTGTAGATAAAAAAATCAAACATTTGAGTCTTGAGAAATGATTTTGATTTTAATGAGCTGTCAGTTTTTGGTGATGTACTGTACATGAATAATTTGAAAACAATTAAAACAATTTAAATGGGGGAAAAAACAACAACAAAAAACCTCAATCTTTTTTCAGTTTGAATTTACTTGACAGTTTTGTGGTCTGTCTGCAAGCTCTGCTTTCCACACCACCGGTCCTATTTATCATCCTAGCCTTGAACTGTACCTGTGTGCAATTCGGATTTGAAGTTCAGCTTTGGTGTGATATGGTAATGGTGTGAGGGGCTGTCCAATGTGCAGGCAGCATGGATTTCCAGGGAAACGGCAGCAGTTTTGTTGCGCGTGTGATGGGGGAGCGAAGTGGAGCGTAGCCAAGCCGCTCATTCTCTCTCTCTCTCTCTCTCTCTCTCTCTCTCTCTCTCTCTCTCTCTCTCTCTCCTCTCTCTCCCTCTCTCCTCCCTCTCTCTCTCTCTCTCTCTCTCTCCCTGTCTCTCTCTCTCTCCCTCTCCCTCTCTCTCCCTCTCCCTCTCCCTCTCTCCTCCCTCTCTCCTCTCTCTCCCTCTCTCTCTCTCTCCTCTCCCTCTCTCCTCTCCCTCTCCCTCCCTCCTCTCTCTCTCTCTCTCTCCCCCTCTCTCTCTCCCTCCCTCTCTCCCTCCCTCTCTCCCTCTCTCTCTCCTCCCTCTCTCTCTCCCCTCTCTCTCCTCCCCTCTCCCTCTCCTCTCCTCTCCTCCCTCTCTCCCCTCTCCCTCTCTCTCTCCTCTCTCTCTCCCTCTCTCTCTCTCTCTCTCCCCTCCCTCTCCTCTCTCCCTCTCTCTCCTCTCTCTCTCTCTCTCCCTCCCTCTCTCCTCTCTCCTCTCCCCTCCTCTCTCCCTCTCTCTCTCCTCTCTCTCCTCTCTCCTCTCTCTCTCTCTCTCTCTCTCTCTCTCTCTCTCCCTCCCTCTCTCCCTCCCTCCTCTCTCTCTCCCTCCCTCCTCTCTCTCTCTCTCTCCCTCCCTCTCCTCTCACCACTCCGCTGCCTCCCTGATGCATGTTCACGGCTCTCCGTAGAGAGGTGCCCACGACTACTTTCACCAGGGGGGTCTGTGGCACCTCCCCGATGCCTGGGTCTGCTGCGGGGAACTCACGGACGTCCCAGGTGACCTTTACCTCACTCCCATAGGGCCAGACAGAATTTTAGGAACCCCGTTCACAGACATCAGCATCATCGTAATAGACATTGTGACTTTTGACTTTGTGGTATTTTTTCGGGACGAGGTTGCGCTGTGCATACAGAAGTGTACCTGCGTCTGCGTTCGTGTGTAATGAGTGGATTTGTTTTCGTGTTTCGACAGGTGAGACAAACGCTCACGTGTTTCCAGAGCCACTCGATGTCGATGTACAAACGCGACGGACTCCGTGCCTCATTTGAAGGAAGGTATGATTATTCACGTACTTTACTCTGAAAGGCTCATGTGTGGGGCCCACGGTCTGTGACACTGTTTTACACATCCAGAACTGCTTGTATCTTCTCGGTTTTGCAAAGAGCATTTCTTTTAATGAAATTCCATGGAGAGAAAAAAGTCCTAAACATGCCGCATGACTGCTTTATTTAATCAGGTAATCAAGTAGTCATGGTAATTGTTTTGACAGGAATACAATATATTCTAATACCTTAATATATGGGCCGATACTGCTTATGTTTTTAAATCGTTTTTTTTAGGGGATGAAGGAACTGGCACCGTTATTTAGGATTAATTGAATCTACTAAAAACAAAAGAATATCCAAATCCATTTCATCCATTAAAATGACTTAATGGCGGTTCACCTAACGAGGGTGGAAGCAGCTCCAGGAGTGACTCTGGTTGTTTTTCTGCAGTGGGCTCAGATCACAGAGCTGGCGCTTGCGGGCTCATCTAAATCTCGCAGACTCAGGGAGGACCCATTGCACGCAGTCACCTAGCCTCCACTGTGCAGTTAGCGCTCGTCTCCACAGCTTATTGCTTCAATAAATTGTCGACCGCACAGTGAATGTCCCATACAGGCCTTCATGGCGCCATAAAATGGCTTCACACAAGGAATTGTGTTTTTATTGCCTCTGGAATATGTAAACACACAGCTTGAAGCCAGAATATGCGTTATGCTGGGAAGCGTTTTGAACATAACCTAACCTTCACGCTTCACGTTAAGTAGATATGCGATTCTCAATTCACTCTTTTGACATTCAAATTACAACACAATTCTAGCTTGCACCTGTTTCATCTCAAAAACATGACCGAATGACTGAAATAGCAAGAAAGCCGACTGCTGCTAGGGTCACTCTGGGGAAATCTGGTTCACCTGGTTGATTCGATCATTTTCATGGTTGAAAAAGTGATTTGAATATACTGACCTTCCATTTAAGTTACGCCATTCATCAATTCGGGTACGACACAAAGATGACATCACCCACTGAGGCCTTGTGAACTGGGAGGAAAGCCACTATGAACTGACCAAGAATATTTACATCATAGGTCATTTCCTTCTGACCCAAATTTCCAAAGAAGTAGTGGCAAACATTTAGACAAATTTTTAAATACATCTCGCAGCAACTGACAAATTATATGACAACTCAGGTCAAAATGTGCAAGCCTGACCAGGCAGGTAGTACAGAACGTCTCTTATGGGCTGAGTTAAAAGCACAAGCACCCCCCAGGGCCACTTTACCGGGAGTGCTGTTTCAGGGCATCACACGGTGACAATTCTGCACAGATCTGCTGATCTTTATGACATGTGGATGGGCTGAAATAGTGTTCCAAATGAATGCCTTTATGTTCAATGGTAAGTGCTTACATTCATGGGAAATGAGCCTTTAATATAATGGTCAGTGAATCTGGGCAGACTCTGCACTGGGTACTCTGTACTGGGGACTGGGGAGTTTATTTTACCGGAGACACCAAATAGCCACCTAGTCTATTCTGATAGTTGTAGTTAATTTAGTTATAGGTGCCTAAATTAGGTGCCTACATCTAAATTCTCAAAATGGGTGTTCTCTATATTTAAAAAATCTTGAGTACGACATTGTAATTTTTACGCAAAGTTCTTTTTCATACATATTAACAATTAAATGGGAAAAAGTGAACAATGGCGGTCAAGGAGTTGTTTCTAAGATTTTTTTTGGTAGCTTTTGCTTGTACATGTTGGTGCAGGCCAGCTCATTAGCTACATCAGAGAACTAGCTTGGCTATGCGATGCGAGGATGGAATGCCGTTGCTAAGTTACTGAGAATACACACTGAGAGGAACTCTTAGATGGGAACGTATGTTACTCTGCAGTTAAAATCACATCGTCTTGCTTCTCCCACTGCTAGAGGATAAGACTTTGAACGTTTTGTAACAGTTCCTCCGATTACCAAAAGACGATGTACATAATAGTACATCCACTGTACAATGTTGTCCCCCTTGTCCATTATAATAATGTCCAAAAAATAATAATTTATTGATGAACGCAATTTAAGGAAATGCATTAACCGAATCACACGACTGTCTTATGTGCCTTGCCGTCCTCGAAGCACAGCCCAGTGGATCATACGACTCAATAAGGTCTCATTTCTGTCTATCCTACTTCACCAGCAGATAAGCTGATAGAAGTGAAAGTCATGCAAATGATTGTCAGAAATGATCACCACGCAAAAGTAAAAACAGAAGTTTGGGAGCTATTCCAGTTGGGAGGAATGAAGCGCTGACATTGATGTCGGTTAAAAATGTATGAAAGCAGCTGTTCTGTTTCACAGACGAACCAGACGCGCCAGATTCTGAACCAGAATGTGTGAGACGCCTTTCAAACGGCACAGGCAAACCCGGCATATATTGAGCGGTTCTTCTACCATCCATCGATTCCTACACTCAGTACTGTAGAAGAAGAGGCAGTGTTAGGAGTCCGTTTGCTTTGGAGAATATGTACTGTGTATATACACACACCTGTATCAGGGCTGTACCCTCTGTTAATTTATGCTAAACAGCAACACCATATGCCAGGCTGCCCAGTCATATCCTGGGGACCTGCTGTGTGTGCTGGTTTCTGTTCCAACCGAAACATCATTAAATTCCCCGAGAACTCTCAACTGACCTATACTAAGAAATAGCCATTTACAATTATCTTTTTTTTTTTGTATCTATGCAAAGCACATCTAATCAGGTCGATCGGTTCTCACACAGCTGAGGTGATGCGGGAGGCAGCTCCTTCAGAAAGAGGTTACACTGAGGCTTGATTGAGTGATTGATTGATAGACAGAGAGAGGGAATCACACTGGAGTTATAAACACTGAAAATGTGGTTGATGGAGCTAAAGGCGAATGCCTTTACGGCAGTGCTTCTCAATTATTTTCTGTTACGCCCCTAGGAAGAAGAAAACATTTCGCGAAAAAAGCTGAGACCAGTTCGTTTATTTCGCCGACCGGGTGCTGTTGTAAAAAGACAAAATGTATCCCCACGCTACGCCTCTGGTCACACAGGCGCCCCCTGGTGAAGTATTTGAGAAACAGATGGCAAATGCTTTGAAAAGACAAAATGTATCTTACTGTACGCAAGGTTATGGACTAGATTTAGCCTTAAATTTAACAAACCCTGTCAACTGTGGCACAGATGCAAGACAGGGCACAATGACCTGAGAGATTAATCATGAATAGAAACTAGAAGTTGTCCCTGTGAACTGCGGCCAAAATTGGCATTTTTGTCCATTTTCAGTACTTGAAAAAACACTTACTCCTTCAATTTACGCCATACCGAAGCAAAGCATCCCGCTTCTTAGCTTCTTTCCGCACGGCGGTGCCATCTTAAAAACAATCGCCGTACAGGAGACACTGGCTCTGTAAATCACAGTAATAAGCAGATGATCCCCTTTAGAAAGAACAGCTGGCTGTGTTTTTATACTGGCACAACCGCAGCAGCAGCCCTCACTCTTGATTTGTCGCCGGCGGCCCGGAGGGGATTTACGGCAGAGAACCGGCACTGGGCCCTTTTCCCTCCTGTCCCATGGCACACCAGGTGCTCAGCGGGCGAGACACTCTGGCTGGAACTCATTCAGACCGCGTCGCGATTTGTCCTTAACTGACCAATTTAACGCACCACACGTTCACCATAGACGGTAGACGATAGACAGACTTTAAGGAAATGCACGGATCTGCATTAGATGTGTGTTTATGGGAGGAGAAAGATTAGAATGTGTTCAATTTTAAGAAGACTTGGGAGTAGTAGTTGATGAAAGTCGAGGCATAAGGATCTAGGCATTGTGCTGAGGCAGTGGAAAACAAGGTCAACAGGATGCTGGGATATATAGAAAAAGTATTGAGTATAAATCAATGGAAGCTATATTGATGTTATATAATGCCTCTGTCAGGCCTAATTTAGAGTTGTGTGTAGTTCTGGGCAGCAAGACATAAATAGAAGCTATTGAAAAAGTACAAAGAAGGGCAACAAAATGGGCTCTTGGTATGAAAGGTAAAAGTCACGAGGAAAGACACTTGAATAGATCAAGATACTCAATCTACTCCAAGTTTAGAAAGGAGACGAAGGGGGTGTCTTGAGGTTTTTTCATTCATAAAAGGGATCAACGCAGCGAACTACCCAAGATTTCTCTGGTTGTGTTCAGCTATCACAACAAGAGCTCACAGCAAATGAGTCAATTCCGAACTGAAGTTTGCTTGTTTTTTTCTTTTGTTTTTTTTTAGAGAGGGAGTTACCAGAACAGCTTGCCAGGTCAGGTAGTGGAGGCAGAAACTTAAACAGAATCGTGGGGTATTCAAGTCCAGGCTTGATGCAGTACTTGATATTTTTTAGATGTAGGTAAATGAACAGCCTGTTCTCTTCATTATATATCACTGTGTTCTCATGTTCTTATGCATCTCTTGCTTAAAGTTTGTATAACAAGCGGCACCACACAAGTCAACCGTCTTGTGTTTGACCGTCCTCTTCAGCGTGGCTGCCTTGCACTGCATTGTCCTTAACTCCTTAAATGACTCATTTAAGCAGGCTGTAAGAATATCTTTGCTCAATGCGCAACACTTCATCGGCATATTGTGCAAGTAAACTGTGCTTAAGCTCACTGTTCAATGTCCAGCTGAAAAGGGCAAGCAGCGAGACCGAACGCTGACCTAAAACGATGGCCATCAGTCCAGTGATCCACACGTAATACGCAAACCCATCATGGAGCTGCGTGAGAGAGAAGGTCACTTCTGCACCCACAGGGCCATGGGAAATGTACACTGGCGGGAGACACAGCAGCCAGCTCATCTCCTCATTTTTATTTTTTTATTTTTTTATTTAACCTTTATTTAACCAGGCAAGCCATTAAGAACAAGTTCTTATTTACAATAGCGGCCTGGGTACATACACCATTCACTCACACACTCACACCTACAGGGCAATTTTAGACTCTCCAATTAGCCTAACGTGCATGTCTTTGGACTGTTGGAGGAAACCGAGTACCCGGAGGAAACCCACGCGGGAGAACATGCAAACTCCACACAGAAAGGCCCCGGCCGGGAGCCAGACCTTCTTGCTGTGAGGCCAGCGCTATCCACTGCACCACCGTGCCGCCACGGTTGGGTGGGTTCTACTGCAAAATCCAACGACCTTTCAAGGTCCTCCGAGGGCAGGAACGTTTTCAAGGACCTTGTTTGTATTTATCAGAGAAGAAGTTAAAAAAAAGATATACTTTTGTAAAATTGTCCAGCCCTCAACACTGTAAAAAAAAACACTGATTGCACTGATGTGACATCACTTTGGATTTTCATGCCATTTTGGAGAAAAACTAATTTACGCATTTAGAAATTCATAAAAGGAATGAATTAATAAGGAAACACTGAAATCACACCAGCAAACATTTTAATTTAACAACTAATCTATTAATACATGTAATTAACAAACCCTTCCTCTCTCTGTACCACTTCCATAAAATAATTTGAGTTGGCATTAAAGCAATCAGTTTTCAAATCAGTTTTAATTTTCACATTAAAGATGATTACATTTTAGCAATTCTTAATGCTCATTGAATAATCTGTCAAATTGACCAACTACCGTTCTACCAATCAACCAACTAGGCTACCATCTACCATTTCTAGCTAGCTACAATCTATATATCAAGCTCTCTCTATCACTCTATATAAGCTATATCTATTATGTAAATGTATGTATCCTAAACCTCCACAGTTACAATATTTGCAGTGAACATCAAAAAAGAGAAAGACTGACCAAAATCTGTGTGTGTATACTTGTGTGTATAACTGTAGTGCTGTAGCAGATTCAGTTACCTTCCAATATCTTGTCATCAACTCACAATTCATTAACAATAAAAGTACATTTTAATTATAACATGCACTGTATACATTATTAGCCATGTAATAATTGAATCTGCCTTATATAGAGCGTGGCATTTCCTTAGTGCAGACAAGGGCGCCAGGAGTGCTAGCTACAGTACGGTGGCAGTGTGGTATAATGGTTAGGGAACTGGGCTTGTAACGTTAAGGTTGCAGGTTCAATCCCCAGGTGGGACACTGCCGTTGTACCCTTGAGCAAGGTACTTAACCTGAATTGCTTCAGTAAAATATCCAGCTGTATAAATGGATTGTAAAGAAATGTAAACTGTAAGTCGCTCTGGATAAGAGC
>JAINUG010000137.1:1162500-1242500 GCA_029706075.1 Aldrovandia affinis | reverse complement strand
AAATGGACTCACTGGCCTCATCTTGTTTCTTCGTTTCCACCCGAAATGAGCAGCAATGCACACAACACTCTCCTGCCTAAAATAAAGCTGCTGTGTTATGAAGCTGTTGCCCCAGCCCATTTCCTCACTTGACAATACAGTTGCCTAATGCACGAGTGCTACAGTGCCTTGAATATTTCCGAATATAAAAAATGAACTGAATACTTTTCCCTGGAAACATTAAAATAGCAATTTCCAAGCAAAAAAACTAAAAACATGTGCACAGTCCCCCAAAGCAAGTTCATCCCTGCTCCCTTCATGGGAAATTTGGCTCTTCATCTATCACATAGTGCACCACGGTACAGTAATTGGCCCGCACGCTCAGCTCAGCCCCCTCCAGGCTATGACCTGGTTGTCAGGTCGATGGGATCTATGCCTGGGTCGTCACCTGCTGGTTCTCTCCAAGGGGGCAGAGCGGTTTCAGAAAGCTGTTGTTTGACCTTGTGTGGCCTTTAATCTGTCTGAACCAGCGCAGAGTACAGCAAGGACATCCACATCTAGTACATTCATCCAATCACCTCAGAGCCTTAAGCAAGCCATACTGGAGTGGTTTAATTTTTCCACTAAAATAAAAGGTTTGACTTCAGCTTTTCTTTTCATGCCAAAAAGGGTGATGATAACTTCTACCCACTGCATTGTGAAGTCAGTGTTTCTCACCTTATGGAGATATCGTTAAGGATTAGCCTGTTCTTTTCACCTTGCGGATATTATTATTAGCCTGCTCTTGTTCAGCTGCCTTCGGAAATATAGTCATATGCAAGGGGTGCCCAAGTTCGGTCCTGGAGATCTACTGAGCGTGCAGGCTTTTGCTTCAGCCCAGCACTAACACACCTGATTCCATTAATCACTTCACTAACACACCTGATTCCATTAATCACTTCACTAACACACCTGATTCCATTAATCACTTCACTAACACACCTGATTCCATTAATCACTTCACTAACACACCTGATTCCATTAATCACTTCACTAACACACCTGATTCCATTAATCACTTCACTAACACACCTGATTCCACTAATCACTTCACTAACACACCTGATTCCATTAATCACTAAACACACTCCATTAATTACTTCTTCCACTAACACACCACCTGATTCCATTAATCACTTCACTAACACACCTGATTCCATTAATCACTTCACTGATTCCATTAATCACACCTGATTCCATTAATCACTTCACTGACACACCTGATTCCATTAATCACTTTACTAACACACCTGAATTAATCACTTTACAACCTGATTCCATTAATCACTTCAACACACCTCCATTAATCACTTCACTAACACACCTGATTCCATTAATCACTTTCACTAATCACACCTGATTCCATTAATCACTTCACTAACACACCTGATTCCACTAATCACTAACTTCACTAACACACCTGATTCCACACCTGATTCCATTAATGACTTCACTAACACACCTGATTCCATTAATCACTTCACTGACATCAATCACTTCACTGACACACCTTCACTAATCACTTCACTATTAATCACTTCACTAACACATTCCATTAATGACTTCACCTGATTCCATTAATCACTTCACTAACACACCTGATTCCACAATCACTTCACTGACACACCTGATTCCACTAATCACTTCACTAACACACCTGATTCCACTAATCACTTCACTAACACACCTGATTCCACTAATCACTTCACTAACACACCTGATTCCACTAATCACTTCACTAACACACCTGATTCCATTAATCACTTCACTAACACACCTGATTCCACTAATCAACTGCTCATCAAGGCAATGAATGTTCGAATCAGGTGTGCTAGTGCTGGGCTGGAACAAAAGCCTGCACACCCAGTAGATCTCCAGGACCGAACTTGGGCACCCCTGTAGTAATGGATCCATCTCATCTTAATGAATCTGGACTAACATCCAGATTTTTTCCATGCTTTAAGGTTGATCCCTCGGTGGTTAACCACACTTTCCTCATACGTCTCCTTTCAATGGGTGGGGTTTTAAATAAATCCTTGTTTGAAATGCCAGGCTGTGCTTCACAGACACAAACAGAGCTCCGTAAACAGGAAGCACACTTTGAGCTCTGAGCTGAGAAGCAGAGCCTCCTCAAAGTATTCACTTCTTTATTTTAATAACTTCAGGGTTATTTGGATTATTATAAGCTCACCCAACTGTGCCCGTGTTTCAGCATCAAAAACCTTCGTTTCTGTTTTGAGCTTTGATGTAGATAACCCATTGCTCAATATTTGGCAATATATTCTATATATATACCAGCACCAGGAGTGGGCTAACACAGGTGTAATTTATTCAAAGAGTGTGGTGTGTGTCTGCCTGCCTGTGTGTGTGTGTGTGTGTGTGTGTGTGTGTGTGTGCATGTGGGCATATGTGCGTGTGGGTGCCGGCGCGCTTGTGTGTATGCGAGGTGGCTCTGCTTTTATAGTCCTTAAATGCACAAAAATCAGTCAGGGGAAAAGGGAATGTGGATGCTTTTTGAAGAATTAATAAGCCCGTCTCATTAGTATGCAGCCGGTGGTGCAGCGGCAGCCGTCCTCAGAAAGGGAAGGTTCTCACATTGTGTTGACAGCGCCTCAGATGATCAGTGAGAAGCCTCGGCTCGGCTCCAGAGGACCCGACATCTGACAACAAGGAGCCTGCCTGTCACGACGGCGCAGCTCTGATCCAAGCTACGGGTGCTCTTCCACCGGCTCCATGGCTAAGTAGGCCTCATCCTTGCCCGAATAAAAAGGAAAAAAGAAAGAAGAAAAAGGCCTGGTGCTCCAGAGGCTGGGAGGGGGGAAGTGTGCTGTCGAATGTACCGAGCAGTTAAAAAAAACGAGATTTTGGAAGGTGCCACTCGCTCTTGATACGTTCCTGTCCATCGCTCCTCCAGGGCTCTTTTTCAACGGGACCCATTTCCACAGTCATTTCAGGTTCCACGCTCGATATCCATGTTAATTGATAATTATAGGGTAAATAAAATGTGTATTTATATATGTTTTTATCCCCACAGAGCAACGGCCCCTGTGTTCCTTTTTAAAGCTGCTAATATTGCTATGCGCATACGCAGTCACTTTATGCCACTTTCTGGGACTTGGGCACTTAGAGATTCTTCGAGCGATGAGCCCGACGCATCAATAATGCAGGACTACTTGATGCCAGAGAGAGCGAGCGATAACCTGTGACCCTCTTGTAATGTGCAGCCCGGAGCCATCCACACTTCCGTGCATACATATCACCCACCCGGTCACTCCAGTCCTCGGCGCACAGAGAGGGACTCCGAGTGAGCGCACTCACGTTCACTGCTGCTGTTGCCCCTACCGCTGTGAGGTGACATCTTCCTGCCCAGGACACTGGGGTTCACCGTAACTCCTGCTTGTCGGGCGGGACTGTGCGCCGAAGTATTGCCGCGGTACGGCACTTTCTGCAGCGCCGTGCCGAAAGCTACCCGGCAACAGGGATATTTAATGCGGCCGCAGCCTACGGGAGAGCGCGGCTACATTGTGAACCCAGGTGTGTCTAAGCTGAATTATCTGAGCCAGCGGGAAACCGGTGTAGCACTAATTAATCTGAGCGCTTACAGAAGGGAATAAGGCCAGAGCGAACTAATTCCACGAAACGCCGTAAGGATTTCTGTTTCGGCCGACCTCCTGCATTGATCGGGCGTGCGTTAATCTCAAGGCGTGTGGATATAATGGACTGTAAAAATGTATGATACGGTCGGGAGACAGGAGGAAATGGAATACTGGTACAATTATCACAATATCTTGGCCTGCCTATTAAAAGTAAACCTTAGAACAGACTAGTGGGAGTAGATCATAATGTAATGGTTTTCAGGGCAGTGAAACGCCCTGGTCAAATCCTGACCCTGCCAGCGCGGCAACTGTGGCTGCCAACCCACAGCTGCTGGTTGGAGCATAGCTTGCTGTAGCGTCGCCCAGGGAGGGTGGGTTTCGGTTGGCTGGGTTGTCTCCGTCTCATCAGAGCAACTCCTCTGGTGGACAGCACAGCTACACACGGAGCGCACTTCTCTGACCGTACGGACCAACCGGTGGACTGCGGAGCGAAAAAGGGAAACTGGCAGCTGACGACACAGCTGTGCTTCAGGGGGAGAATATGTGCTCGGTCTGCTCTGTCCTGAATTGATGGAGAACATTTTTGGCGATGAGACAGGTCGACAAATATGACCGGGCATTCCAAATCAGGGGAGCAAAAAATAGGGGATTCAGAAAATGTGGGACTGATTTGGAGGATTGGTGAGCAGGAGTTATGCTTCAACAGAAGGAATTTTTTTATTTTTTATTTTTTTATTCAGGTGCCTTGGTATCCCTGGTACTCTTGGAAATGCTAGTCCCTCATTACTTTGGCAGGCAGGTCTGCTGTTGTGCAGGTTGGAGAACCAAACAGGCGCAGGCAAGATTAGAATCCATTCCTCCAGAGTCCTCCTCATTCCTCAAACAGCTGTCAAGCTGAAATAAGCGAGCCCTGTTTGTGAGGGGCATGGAGCCTGGCTGTGCAGGGTCCTTTCCCTCCCAAACACAGAACCAGACACGGACTCCCAACAGAAGAAAACAGTATGAGCGCGGTGTCTCGTTTCTATTTTTATTTATTTATGACACGCTAATGGAGTAAAAGTGTGTTTTAGCAGGAGGGCAACTTACACACTTTGCATTTTTAACTACTGTGTGTTTTAATGGCTGGACTCGGAAGCCGCTCTGACTAAGTGCCTCGCCCCGGGGGGTACAGCGGCCCACCAGGGATTCAAACCCGCAGCCCTGCTGATTACGAGCGCCGGCTCACGGCGGCTGCCACACTTCAGAGTTAATGAAGCGGCGCCGCGCTGACACAGGGCCGGGCGTCTCGGCGGGAGCCCTTTCGCAGGTTACAAGCTGCGGTGAAAACTAAAGCAAAGTGACACTTATAAAGTGGAGCGTGGGGAGAGAGAATGAGCTTTTCCAGGAGAGCGGGGGGCCTCTTGAACAGGCTGATTGACGGGTCGAGCAGTCGGAGGAGATGAAAATGGCTAGTGTCTCCCGAGTCCGGGTGAGGGGTCGGGATTAGAGAGTGACAGCTGTGAGAAGGTGGCTTTAAAACGCAGTTGAATGTTATATTGACTTTACCCCCATTTCTACACACGGTCTTTACATTCCTAAGCCTTTTATAAGGTGCCTAAGCTACTGTGGGTCTTAGTCCCCCTGTGTTTTTTTTTTTACCTTCTCAATGAGGATTACTTGTATTTATTTATTTTTTCTGTGCAATAAACAAAGCAAAAGAAAAGTAAGAGTGGGTGCTCACGCTGTGCCAGTGTGTAAGGTTGGCAGTCAGGGCCATCTCACCAGAGCAAAGAATGGTCACATTTCCTTGTGCCTTTTCTGTGCTGTAGCACTGCGATCTGCATAATATATGCCATAATATAATATATGCCATTTAGCAGACACTGTTATCCAAAGCGACTTACAGTAGTGAATGCATACATTTTTCAGTATATGTGGTCGCAGTGGGAATTGAACCCACAACCTAAGCGTTGCCACCTACGAGCCACACAGCTCTACCTACTGAGCCACACAGAACCACGCTCTACCTACTGAGGCACACAGAACTGAGCCACACAGAACCACGCTACCTACTGAGCCACAGAACAGAACCCACGCTCTACCTACTGAGCCACACAGAACCATGCTCTACCTACTGAGCACACAGAACCACGCCTACCTACTGAGCCACACAGAACCACGCTCTACCTACTGAGCCACACAGAACCACACTCTACCTACTGAGCCACACAGAACCATGCTCTACCTACTGAGCCACAGAACCACGCTCTACCTACTGAGACACACAGAACCACGCTCTACCTACTGAGACACACAGAACCACGCTCTGAGCCTACTGAGCCACACAGAACCACGCTGAGCTACCTACTGAGCACAGAACACAGAGACCACAGAACCATGCTCTACCTACTGAGACACACAGAACCACGCTCTACCTACTGAGAACCACGCTCTACAGAACCACAGAACCATGCTCTACCTACTCAGCCACACAGAACCACGCTCTACCTACTGAGCCACACAGAACCACGCTCTACCTACTGAGCCACACAGAACCACGTGCATGCATACTGATCTCAGCATGGTGCCAGTGTACAGGGGGGCTAATTCTTTCTGCATATCCAGCTGAATTGTTTTTCAGAGGTAATTGTGCTGGGATTTACATGCGTGACTCGCGGCCAAATGGATATGCCAACAGAATAAAGGAACTGACCGCGTTTAGACTTTTAATTTTTTCTGAATAAATTAACGACTCCCACGCAGTTCTGCCAGGAACTGATGTGAATTTACTCTCGCAAAAAAAAAGAAGAAGAAAAAAAAAGTATTACTTACACAGCCCCTTTCTCAGAGCAAGCTCAGTCCTGAACTACTTCTGCTTAAAAAGGATTACGTGAACATATTTATGTACACAATACATCCACAAACAGGGCTGCAGGGTGGCATATCCATCTACAGCACAAGACGCTGGCAAGGTCAGACAAAGTTTGGGTCAGTGCCCTTTAAGTTAAGTCAACTCAGGAATTAAACTGAAATTCAATTTATTCATTGAAAATTCCTCACTGAATATTATGGCTATTTTGTAAAAAAATAATAATAATCCATGAATTTAATTTCAATTAATTGACTGAAGTGAAATGGAACTGGACCCCAAACCCTGATTGGCACATATTTGGCACATATTTGGTTATAGTATATAATGTATTTGGTTATATACATATAGGTTTTTTTGCCAGTTGCCAGTTATATACATAATCACCAGTCATCCCCTCCCTAAGGGCACACACTGAGGAGGGTGATAACCGATAGTCCATAGTCCACCAGCACCAGTAGCGCAACAAGTGCAGTCCACTGGCAGTGTCTGCGCAGCTCAGCTGGGGGACTGCAGGGTGAGAAGCAGCAGCGGCTGGCTGCACTCGCTTCAGAGCATGCCAACGTGTGCGTGGTAGCCGGCCTTCTCCCAAAGTAACCAAAGGTGTTGCAGTGAATTGCATTTGGGAATTCCAAACTGGGAGAAAAGGGGGAAAAAGGGGGGACGATGACAACAAAAAAAAAAAAAAACTTTGAAGCTTCATTGAGTGGAGATGCCTTAGAATCTTATCACCAGGTTACGCAAAGTGAGATTTATATTAATACAACTATATTAACTACCCTATATTAACTACTACCATGTATGAAAGATGCATGTCATAGATATTTAATGAAAGCAATAATGTAGTGTCATTATAAAAGCACAATGTCACGTTTCTACGCACCTCCTTTCTTTAACGAAGCCTGACATTGCATAGCCTGTGTGATGTGTTGCCTTCATTTCTATGTACCCCCCTTTGTTCTGGGGGTGTATTTAGCGCGTGAGGTTTCCACAGCTTCGTTAGCATTTAAATTAAAGTTTTGAGTTCACTAGTAATCCTCAAGTCATTCCACTTGGGCTCATATTGAGATGAAGTTTTCATCTTTCACCGTTACTGCAAAACAGTAAGGTTCATGTTTTCCTCGAATAAATTATCTGGTCTGGTCTGGCAAAATGCCAGCACTCGATTTCAAACCGTAGGCCTCGTTAGTGAATGCTGGATACCTGTAGCTAGCGGAGTTTGCAACAGGCTTCACAGTTTAATGGATCCGTTGCGAATTCTTCGACGATGCCGGGCGTGACCGCAGAGAACAGACAAACCGTCCTTTTCGCTGCCTGGAGAAGATCGCATTGATTGAAATGTGTTTCCGCATACTAAACCGAGTGCGAGAAGGTAGCCATTGATTTTCTGTTCGTTGTCCATCTGCGTGGAGCGCTGTTCACACGTTCTATGTCAGGGCCAGTGTCATTCAACAATAAAAGTACAGTAGTCATGCCTCACCACATATAGGCTGCTCATCTCCCTTTTCTTTCTTGGTTTTTCCCCCTTCTTTTCTCCAAATTTGGAATGCCCAGTCGTATTCTTTAGCTGCGCTCGCTGCAACCTCCGCTGTCAATTCGGGAGAGTGTAGACAAGCTCACGCTCTCCTCCGAGACACGTGTTGTCAGCCGCCGCTTCTTTTCACACCGCAGTCTACAAGTTAAGCTGCGCAGACATGAGTCGGAGGAAGACACTGGGCGCCCGATTGACAACGGACCGTGGGGCTCGTCCACACACTAGAACAGTGCCTTAACAGGATGCAGACTGTGGGGCTCATCCACACACTAGAACAGTGCCTTAACAGGATGCAGACCGTGGGGCTCATCCACACACTGGAACAGTGCCTTAACAGGATGCAGACCGTGGGGCTCATCCACACACTAGAACAGTGTCTTAACAGGATGCAGACCATGGGGCTCATCCACACACTAGAACAGTGTCTTAACAGGATGCAGACCGTGGGGCTCATCCACACACTAGAACAGTGTCTTAACAGGATGCAGACCGTGAGGCTCATCCACACACTAGAACAGTGTCTTAACAGGATGCAGACCGTGGGGCTCACCCACACACTAGAACAGTGCCTTAACAGCATGCAGACCGTGGGGCTCACCCACACACTAGAACAGTGCCTTAACAGGATGCAGACCGTGGGGCTCACCCACACACTAGAACAGTGCCTTAACAGGATGCAGACCGTGGGACTCATCCACACACTAGAACAGTGTCTTAACAGGATGCAGACCATGGGGCTCATCCACACACTAGAACAGTGTCTTAACAGGATGCAGACCGTGGGGCTCATCCACACACTAGAACAGTGTCTTAACAGCATGCAGACCATGGGGCTCATCCACACACTAGAACAGTGTCTTAACAGGATGCAGACCGTGGGGCTCATCCACACACTAGAACAGTGCCTTAACAGGATGCAGACCGTGGGGCTCATCCACACACTAGAACAGTGTCTTAACAGGATGCAGACCATGGGGCTCATCCACACACTAGAACAGTGTCTTAACAGGATGCAGACCATGGGGCTCATCCACACACTAGAACAGTGTCTTAACAGGATGCAGACCGTGGGGCTCATCCACACACTAGAACAGTGTCTTAACAGCATGCAGACCATGGGGCTCATCCACACACTAGAACAGTGTCTTAACAGGATGCAGACCGTGGGGCTCATCCACACACTAGAACAGTGCCTTAACAGGATGCAGACCGTGGGGCTCATCCACACACTAGAACAGTGTCTTAACAGGATGCAGACCGTGGGGCTCATCCACACACTAGAACAGTGTCTTAACAGGATGCAGACCATGGGGCTCATCCACACACTAGAACAGTGTCTTAACAGGATGCAGACCGTGGGGCTCATCCACACACTAGAACAGTGTCTTAACAGGATGCAGACCGTGGGGCTCACCCACACACTAGAACAGTGCCTTAACAGCATGCAGACCGTGGGGCTCACCCACACACTAGAACAGTGCCTTAACAGGATGCAGACCATGGGGCTCATCCACACACTAGAACAGTGTCTTAACAGGATGCAGACCGTGGGGCTCATCCACACACTAGAACAGTGCCTTAACAGCATGCAGACCGTGGGGCTCACCCACACACTAGAACAGTGCCTTAACAGGATGCAGACCGTGGGGCTCACCCACACACTAGAACAGTGCCTTAACAGGATGCAGACCGTGGGACTCATCCACACACTAGAACAGTGTCTTAACAGGATGCAGACCATGGGGCTCATCCACACACTAGAACAGTGTCTTAACAGGATGCAGACCATGGGGCTCATCCACACACTATAACAGTGCCTTAACAGGATGCAGACCATGGGGCCCATCCACACACTAGAACAGTGTCTTAACAGGATGCAGACCGTGGGGCTCATCCACACACTAGAACAGTGTCTTAACAGGATGCAGACCGTGGGGCTCATCCACACACTAGAACAGTGCCTTAACAGGATGAGCCTCCTTTTCTATACAGTAAACTGATAAAAGGCAGAGAGATCAAGGGAAATCAAGTACATAGCGAGCTGAATCATGTCATAGCAGAAGGGGGGGTTGAGTACACTCACTGACAGCGTATTGAGTGACGGTAAACTCATGTTTTGTTTAAATTTGTCACTTGATAATGTAAGAGAGATGCTGGTGTTGTGGAGGTGAAACAAGAGCTGTCAGCTTTGTTTTAATCCTGGCTTTCCTGTAAGCATTTACTCCCACACGTTTGAGACATTTCTTTGTTTCTATTCATGAAGACTTATTTCTGTCAGTGTGAGGCACCAAAGGGGAAACGAGAAGCAGGAAAACATACAGCATATTAATAACACAGCCAGTCAACTACGACATAGCCTCAAATGGGGAATCATAGCGTGCGTTGTTTTTAATCCAACTTCAGTTGTAGTCTCAATAAATATTTTTTTCCTGCAACTACAGCTACCAGTTATAGAATACTCTTTTGTCATCGAATGAGGTCAGGGTTTTAGCACTTCAAGGAAAAGTTATTCACTTGACCAATTATGCATAGAGCGGGTGCCTTCAGAAAGCCTGGGGGCGTCCGATATTGGAGTTATGGCAAAGCGCTTTCACTGGCTCTGATGAAATACTTCATATGGATTATTCATGACCTTGTGGACATATGTCCACCGTGTGTCATTTGGAAATAAATTAGACAACCTTTTTGAAAATATATATGCACATACAGTATTATATATATATGTGTGTGTATATATATATATATATATATATATATATACACGCACACGCGCATGCACGCACGCACACACACACACACACACACACACACAGGTAAATGCCAAAATAAAGGAAACCCCAACATAAAGTCTCTTAATAGGGTGTTGGGCCACCACGAGCCACCAGAACAGCTTCAGTGTGCCTTGGCATAGATTCTACAAGTGTCAGCAGTGGAGGAAAGTAATATGGTCTGGTGAGTGGCCTAACATCACGTCATAATTTCTGGGGAGAGCGTGTGCTTGTCTAAAATAAGTTTTATTTCAGCCACAGTTCCCGGTTTCGCCTGCCGCTCCACGACTACATCTCACAAAAATGATACTTTTATTGATAAGAGTTTAAAAAAAGCAAAGAAAGTTCAGGGCACAAGTGCAGATAGGTGCGAGGTGTGGATTATCCAAGCGCTTCATGTTCTATTCAGTCTCCTGTCTACATCCATTCATAATTCATTAGCCTCGCTCACCTCGTTCAGCCTTACACACTCCTGGTGACAGCGGAGAGCAAAACGACTGCTCAACTGAGATAAATATGCAGGAATGGCAGTTGGGTGGGGTTACGGGGGTGGTGTGTGGGGGTGTGTGGGGGGAGGGGGGATACGGAGCGTTGCTCCTTACCATTCTGTAAGAAAAATGTCCTGTGGTCTGACGAAATACAGGTCTCACAAAATCAATCATTCAAAGGCAGAAGTGACTCATCTACTAATGTGCGTGATTGTTGTATTGTGCTTCTGAAAACACAGCGTGCCTCGTTGAAAATGCAGTGTGCCTAGTTTAACACTTTGTTGTACGTCGCTCTGGATAAGAGCATCTGCCAAATGCCTGTAATGTAATGTAATGTAGTTGAAAACGCAGTGTGCCTCGTTGAAAACTGAGCGTCAGCAGTTGCTCCGAGAGGCATGTGGGCCAGCGAGTCACTCGCTGCTTTTGACTGCTAGCCACATCTCCGCTTGTAGCACGGACGCTCCTGATGTTTGAGGCGTGTCCGTTAATTAAGTCGACTCCCCAGCGATGAATCCTCCGGCTTTAATGAGGGCCCAGCGCTGGGGTGTAATCCCGGGATTCTGTCATTGCATCTGGGCCTGCCTTTACTGTGCCAGTTCAGCAGGGACACAACCTAGCCCCAGAGGCATTGCCTATCCAGTCAAGGCAGTGATGAACCACACAGTCCAAATCCCATCCTGACTACGCCAGCGCCAACTGTTGTGGCCGGGAGTCCCACAGGCCCAAGACCTCAGACTGTACTCCTAAACCCTCTCATCTCACGACTGCACCCGAGCTCGCGCTCTCGTTCTCCTTCTGAGGTCTGTGCTGCCGGCCGCCGCTTCTTCTTTTCTCACAGTCGCCGTGCGGGCACCCAATCGGAGCCCTGTGGAGCTCTCGCACGATCAGACGAGGACAGTCGCGCAGACCGAAACCCTTCCTCCCTGGGCAATGCTTGCAGCTGCTCTACGGGGCTGCCGGGCCACAGTCGGCGGGGGAAACCAGGGATTCGACAGGCTGAGCCTGTCCAGCGGCTGACCACGTAAGACGGAAGCAGAATTTTCTTGTCAACGGAAGTGGAAATATTCACATTTTAAAGGCAGCGGGTGAAGGTTAAAAAGAGATAATGGAGAAGCTGTTGTGCGTTGTCCTTGGGTAATCTTTAATGTAACTTTTTTTCTTCTTCTATTCTTACGCAGCACCATGCAGTCACTGAAATTAATGAAAAATAATTTGGAAGACTTTTTCAAAAAAACACTTAAATCTTCTGCTGTAGGCTACAAGGACAAAGTGGCATTGTCCTTGAATCTGAGCATCCCCTAGCACTCCCTAAGGGCCCTTAATGTACCCCAGAGCACACTGTAGAAATAGACCGTGTGGCTCTTTTCCCTTTTTTTTAAATACAGAATCCAAATACGAAACAAAAAAGACTTTGCAATCTACGGTGTTTGCAGTCTCGTCTTACAGCTCAATGGTTCTGCTCTCAGGGGCGTTCCAAAATCGATGCCAAAAACAAGCAGCGGGCGGTCATCTTCAAATGACGCCGATGGAATTGAGAGGTGAAAGATGAACGAGGAGGCACGAATGCAAAAGAGGCAGACGGCTTCAGTGTAAAATATTTATGCAGAATCACACATTCGTTGATTGTTGGCTTGGATACACTGCAGATATTAACAAGCCGCCAGGTTTATTCAGGTACGCCTTCTCCTGTAACTGTCGATGCTCAAATAAAGTCTCAATTTTTAATCATAATGATAATCGTCATCATCATTTTAATACTCGTGTAGCAGGGTGGCCACCATGCCAGGTGGTGAGTGGATGGAAAAATACAGTTTGCAGTTGGCCAGTGGCTGATTTATTATTTTAATATTATTACAAAAAGAAAACAAATAAAACACGACAACAAATTGAAACCGAAAGCTATATTCAAGGGTAACAATGAAAAAACAGCAGCAGCCTACAAGCAAAGGCCTGACGCAGGCGATGGCTCACCGCTGAGGTGATTGCTCATTAGCCTCAGATGAGCCTGCCTGTAGGTGAGGCCGCTGCTGTCCAAGGCCCTGTAGTCCTCTCCAGGCTGTGGGAGGGAACAGGAACACCTGACAGCAGCCAAAAGGGAGGAGCAGCCCTCTCTACTCCTCCTCTCCACCCCTCCCAGTGTCACAACTTGTTATTATTAATATTATTAATAATAATAATAATAATAACAGTGTAACCAGGCATAACCAGGGTCGGGGTCAGTTCCTCTAATTCAATTCCAATTCAAAATGTCAAAATTGCAACTAAATTCCAATTCCACTGCCTAAAGATTATTGTCATTCCAATCCATGATGAGTTACAATTTAAACTGAAATTGGTCCCCCAAACGCAAGCGTAACACAAAGCTACCTTAGTGCACATTATGATTCAGAGTTCCCCTGAAACCATGACAATAACATCCAAAACCAGCGTACGTGTTTTTAGAAACTGGGGACGCAGGTTTAAACACAGCCACTTAAAAGCACAATTAAGCTGCAACAACAGCCTCGCGCCTGCAGAGCAATTAACCTTTGGTAAAAACCTGACGGCTATTTAGGGGCTGATGCCACAGGTGGGCCCAGAGGAGATGTGTTCACTGTAATTGTCGGCACTTACAGGCAACTAAAGGTGAAATTGCACCGCCAGAGCTTTGGCCCCATCGTCACAAAGCAAAGCGAGGCACAGCCTTGACCGTGGTTGCGTGTTCGCCCGTGCGTTCCTTCCCTGCATGTTCATCCACTGGGAGGGGTGGAGGGGAGGAGTGGAGAGGGCTGCTCCTCCCTTTTGGCTGCTGTCAGGTGCTCCTGTTCCCTCCCACAGCCTGGAGAGGACTACAGGACCTTGGACAGCAGCGGCCTCACCTGCAGGCAGGCTCACCTGAGGCTAATGAGCAATCAACTCAGCTGTGAGCCATTGCCTTCGTTAAGCCTGCCATGCCTGATGAGAGAGTTTTTGGGGGCATGGAGGCAGAAGTGCGGGTTTTTGGTTGCTGTTTCCCTCCATTGAATAGTTTTGATTTAACTGCTGTATTTTCCCGTTTTGTTGTATTTTCTTTGTATGAAGGTAATAAAGTGGCCGTTGGCTTATTGGAACTCCGCCTTTTTTTGGTTTGGACTTTCATCCAATCACCACCTGACATGGGGGCCACCCCTGCTACACCCCTTTCAATGAACCGCATTAAGATTCTTGGAGAGAACTTGTGTCACCTTTCTTAAACAAAATAAAATATATATATGTGTACACACACACACACACACACACACACACACACACACACACACACACACACACACACACACACACACACACACGGCCATAAAGGTGGAAGCACCAATATGATACCACTATGGTATCGTCTTCTGTAGAGTTCTCGACGGAACTGCCTGCTCACACCCTAGATTGAAATCCGCAGTCAATTGATATGGAGTTGCTCGCCTGTGTAGCCTTGCACCTCTAACCAATGCACGGACATCACGATCCATGAGTAGGCACTGCCCACCAGTTGCCCTTTGTCCATGCCAAACCTTTCCTCCAGAAACATCAGCAAGTTGAGCCGTCTTCATCACCGAAGCTCCTGTCAAATGTGCATGCAGATCACACCTCATTCACAAAGTCAGAGCTTTCCTCTCCTGCCTGCTCTGACCCTAAGCATGCTGGGATGCTAATTGCTTCATTAACTCAGGAACAACACCTGTGTGGAAGCAACTGCTTTCAATATCCATTCACCCAAGCGTTTCAGCCTTTTTGGCCACTGCCTGTACACAAATCAATAAGAAGGAAGGGCAGGAAGGTTCAGAAACGGGTTCGAATGCAGGGGGTCATCACGGTGCCAGGCTCACGCATAATCACTCCATGGACTAGGAGCCGATTTGCCTTTTGATGCAACCGAAAAAAGAAAAAGAAATCATCCGTTGCCTGTGAAACCGACACCGTGATAGGTGCCATCACCGCGGTTTGCCATGGCGACTGACATCAAAGCCCCAACCTGTATGTTGCATTTGGTCTTCCAACTTCCCTGAAACGAACCAGAAAAACAATCCCAGGGCTGGACCTGTGATATCATGGATTTTTAGAAGAGAGTTTATATTATATACAGTGTACACAAAGTACATACAAAACACACAGATATGCAGATATGTCTTTAAATTAAGTACGGTGCTTTTGTGTGAGATCAGGTGGCTCTTGTTGCTTTTGAGACAAAGTTATGTTTTCCTTGGTACATAAAAACTGCATTTGTTTTTTGTTGCTGCGGCGACTGTTTTTTTTTCTTCCTCATTGTGCCTCATCGCACGGTTGGTCTATAAAACGGCACATTATTTGAAACAAAGTGGCTTCTATTATGCCAATTCCATTGTGCTAAATGAGAAATATGGCCGTAAATTTGGCGCAACCGCGCAGGTTGTCATGTGAACAGTGCAATAAATTACCGGCCGTGCCCTTCAGGTCGCTGTTTTTGGACTCGTCACAGGAGGGCCGTTTGTCACTCGGAATGTGACCTTACACAAGCTGGACGGCTCCCAATTTCCGCCCAGAACACCGCGCACATAAATTTTGTGCATTTTATTTAGAGCCAGTCCCTGGCAATATCATTTTCCTTTGCCTGGCAGCCTAGAATGCAATAATGCAAAATTGATTATGTTTGCTACGGAGTGGCGAGGGAGGTCTGAATTTGTTTCCCCCGCTCGGCTTTGTTGGAAAAAAATGTATCTGTGTGTGCCGGTGTTGACAGATTAAAGCAAGAGGAGCCCACCGTTGCTGACATGGCCCCGCGCTTCCCCGCGCCCTGATTGGTCGGCAGCTTGGCGAGTCTCAAAACGGAATTCCCAGCGCGGCGTTTGTTTATAGTCTGTTCTTTAAAACCTTTTTTTTTTTTTTTTTTTCATTCTCCTCCCACCTATGGGGAGGGGGGAAAGCTTCTTAAACCTGGAGCGGAGCAGAGCCAGGGCTGGTGACTCACGGGAGGCTGTACCTAAAGGCAGCCGCAGCCTCACAGAGGTCTCCCGGAGATGAGCTGGGGATCAATAACGCTTACTGTACAGTAAAGTCAACCCACAGCCCAGGCGTGGGCCCAACGGAAGCTTATTATTAGTATTGATATGAGCTTACCGTCTCCGAGGGTGAACGCTGGCTGTTTGTCATTCACACGACCACGGTGACTGACAGTGTCCATGGAGAAAATAATAATAATAAAAATAAGAATAAATTTGGTCGGTCACCTTGTTTGCATAACGGGCACCAAGAAATATCGAATAGAAAATGTATAAGGCCCCCTCTCTCCCCCTTTCAAAAAAAAAACTGCCATTAACATGAAATTCCATTAACCGAAAGCATGAATAAATATTGTTTGTTATACGTGCTGCTTATTTCACATCAGCGTCATTTAAATGTAAATCATAACGGGCCAGAAACAAACACTCAGACGGCGTTTTTCCACACAGCCGCTGAGCTGAACATCTCTGAACGCCTTCAGAAAAATGGGAGAGGACTCTCACTGACGGTACATTTACCAATAACAAAACAGCAACACAACATAAACAGCAGAAACAAATTAAGTTTCTAAATATAAAATAAATAAATAAAATGAAATATGAACATTTGTTGTTAAAAAGTTAAAAGTTAAAAGTTACATTATTTAGATAGCAAGTGAGATATTGCACTTCCAGATATTGCACATTTGCTGAATAATCCGATGAGCTACAAGGGAATACCGCTGCACACTGCGTCTTGTCCTTAAATAAAGAGGTGGTGCATGCTGCAGCATGTGGGACTGTTCCCTTTCAGTCCCCGGTCCTCTTTCTCATTTCGGAATGGCCTTCTGTGCATCAGACAAATCACTCCAAGCATGAGCAAACCTGTGTAATGTTTTTTTTTTTGTTTAATACTTATCACCAAGTTATCACCATTCCAAGTTGGGTGGTCACTGAAAATGTGCACAAATCGAATCATATATATATTATATATATGAATATATATACTAATTATTAATATATATTATAATAATATATTTATTATATATATATGCCATTTATCAGACGCTTTTATCCAAAGCGACTTACAGTAGTGAATGCATACATTTTTCAGCATATGTGATCCCCAGTGGGAATCGAACCCACAACCTAAGCGTTGCCAACATTGTCAGTATGTTCTACCTACTGAGCCACACAGAGCCATAATTATACATTATAATATAATAACTATAATTATATATAATTATAATAATTATTAATACATAATAAAAAATATATGACAGAAGTAGCAGCTCAACCAAACGGTAAGGTCAAAGCGCCACACTGACTTGGCTTGACTGAATACCACCTCCACCCCCGCAGGTTATTTTAATCTAAATTGGCGTGATACTCTCGCCTTTGCCAAACCTCACTCTCAGGGTCTGCTCTGGGCCTACAGTGCAGGAGATCACATATAGCCTGAAAGGCACACGCTGTCATATCTGGCCACCTCAGGGAACCTGGAGGCCGGATTGGAAACGGTACACCTCAATCCTTCACATCAATTACTCCTCACCCCATGTGGGATCCCAGCCCAACTCTACGGGCTGCAGTCTTCACACATTATCCCCAAGCTTGTTATACTGTTCCGCCGTCACACCCGAACTGGCATTACCATATGGTCATTTGTTCTCATTAATATGCATTAGTTTCCAGCATTCGTGGCGCTATTAATTAAGCCCAAGGTCAAGATAGCGTGTTAAATTAGAAATGTGGCATGCTGCCATGATAGCAGACGGCTGGCTCAAGCCCAAAGTAATCCCCCTACCCCTACCCTACCCCAACGCTGGGTCTGGAACTTTGTTTTGTGGGGAAAAATGACACAAAAGGGATATTGTGTACTCTCGTGAAATACACTGAAACAATACGAGCTACGAGCTCGCCGCTGCAACCCTGGGACTGGCAGTGGCAAACGCGCCGAACCGTCTCCTCCGAGACGGAACTCGCCAAGCTGTTGACCGTAACTCTGATACACGCAGAGTCACTTTGAATGTGGTGAGTTCCTGCTGGTTTCTCCCCCCCCCCCCTCCCTCCCTCTGGGGCGGACAGCTAATCGCCACCCCCAAACGGGAAGCGAACCCCGGCCGCAGTGGGCAACTCGCACTCTGGGCGAGTGTCTTTACCGTTACGCCACCCGGGGGTGGTCCCTGACTTCACATTCATTTCACTTTGCCGCTCCCAGAGGTTCTGATAGTGGGCTGGCCAGCTGAGCCCCACGGCTGCTGTTTGGTGCTGGTGAAATCCTTTGGGTACAGCACAGAACACGTCCCAGATCAGACAGCGAGAGGGAAGAGGCAGAGAGGGGAAACCAACACATCGCTTTGAACACATCCCCCCCCCCATCCCATCCCACCCCATCAGCTGGGCTCATGGCCAGCGTTCGGGGCTGGTGCTGTCGCTGATCTCAGAGCAGCGTGGGGCCCACTCCACCCTGACACTCCAGACTTTCATTAGCGCCCGCCATCTGCATTCAACCAGCTTCATCCACACTCCTCATTTCTCATCATCTCAGTTGGCCCGGAATGAGCGCACCCCCTCCCCACCCCCCACAGCACGCCCGCCGCCTCCGCCTCCTACTCTGCTGCCATCTTGGCTTTGCGAGCTGACGACCACAATTAAGGCCCCGCGGTCCAACAAAGTGTCACTTTTGGCTGACGGTGGGTCTGTGCTCCCCACCCCAGGTTGTTTCCCGCGCGCGCTGTGTGAGAGATCCTGGTCTGCCAAGCCGCCACCCTCACAATAAACAGCGGTGACACGCTGGAAACGATGATGATGAAAGACACGTTCTTATTTGAACATTATCTACATTCATCTTCTTGGCAGACCTCCCCTATACCACAGGGACTCTGCTGTACATAGCTTACTTTAATCAATTTACTGCATATAGATGTTTACTGGAGTAATTAAGCAATTCGCCCCTTATATGTGGCTGTTGTGTTAAACCAGCTAGCGTGTAACACAAGTGTGAGGTTTCGGTTTAGAAAACGGTAACCCTGCCCCTGACAAAACAATAAAAGGAACCACAAAAATGGGTACGCATTGCAGGGAGCAGTGACTGATGAAGTGATTGATTTCTCTCTCTGGGGTTTATACATGCAATTAATTTGTAGTTTTGTTTTCAGTGCAAACTTTAAAGTGCAGACCCTCACATAACACTACGGAGTCCAAAGCAATCCTGGCATTTAATTTTAAAAAACATATATATATATATATATTTTCCTTTTCCCATTTTCTCCCAATTTGATTGCCAATTCTGCCCTCTTCAAGTTCAGCTAGCCCCACCTCTAACACTGTGAGTGCGCCGGTCCCAGAGTGGCAGCAGAGTCGCGTCCTCCAAGACAGAACTCGCCATGAAAGCCGACGAGCCCAGGCTGCAGCGGGTAAACCTGCACTTAGAACAAACGCCTTCACGAGGACCTCGAGAGGACCGCGTGGACCACCGTTCAAACGGGATTCCAGACCGCCGTGCCTGACCCAGTGGCTCAGGACTCATTCAAATCATTCCCCCGCGGTGAAAACAAAAATAAATATAAAAACAAACAAAAAAGACCGAACGTGGGCCCTGACCCTCACAGCGCTGCAGGGGGGAAGTGTAATACTCTTCAAGAGGCGGAAACAAATGCCTGCTCAGTCGGTTCAACAACGCGCAGCGGTTACAGAATCCGTTAGATCGTCCCGGCCCAGAGATGCAGAAGCTTCAAGGGCGGCGTGTTTTGGCAGTCGCCGGGGTAGTGCTGATGTTTTTATCCCGTCTCTGCCTCTGTGGCCTCCGTGCCTGCAGAGCTTACCTCGAGGGGAATTCCTCCTCCGCAGATAAGCAGGTCTTACGCTCTTGCCCCGGAGACCAGCGCTGACAGAACTGCACTTGGCGCTCGGCGCTGGCTCCGCTTGAGTCGTGTCGGACCCTCTAGTTTTCGACGGGCCGAGCTTTGATGCGCGCCCCCCGCCCCCACCTGCAGATGGGCTTCAGAGCCTCAATCGGCCATGTAGCTGGTGGTCACTGTTTTGGTGGGAAAATTTTGTCAAACATTCTGCTGAAGTGAGGAAAAACAAGGTGTGAAATGACACTGGTCAGCTCCAGGTGAAACCTTCAGCCCCCCCCCTCCTCCCATCCTCACCTACAGTAACAATCACACTGTGACTGTAGACATTTCTGAAGCCATGAAATATTCAATATCCAAATATATTCCCAAATGACTTCATTGATTTCTGTGACTTATCGCATTGGCACACCAAGTCCATATGTATTCATGGATTTTTAGCAGTCACAATTAAGATTCAATTCTTAAGCTGTAAAATAAAAATGATCTGAGGATACCAGGCTTCCAGGCACAGTTCTAGGGGCTTGCAAGGTCACATGTTCAATGAACCAGAACTAATAGTCATATTTACTGTCATAATATAAAAAGGGGAACAGTTATTAATCTGAATGCCATATATATTGACATGACATTCTGCTGAACTGTCATTTTCTGACAGTGGATTTAAATAAAAATAAAATAACCACCGTAATCCAAGGTGGTTATTTTGATTTAATTTAATTTAATGTAATCCCTGTGACAAAGCAGACATAAATATCTTACTGGCCTGTTATTACACAACGTGCGCTGTTACTGACTAATTAGCATTTTATGAGCAGAAATGTAAGATCACTGTAGTACACAAAATGATTAATAGAACGTGCTACAAATCTTTAACGGACCTCCTCTTTACTCAAAATTCACAGGCGAACAGCTCCAGGATTAAATAAATTAAAATGCCCTCAAAATCGTGGAGACGGATACGTGTTAATGAGATGGAGGGCGCGCATTAAAATCTCCGTATGCATGGCCAGTTTAAAGACCAGTTTAAAGACCGGTTTTTATGGCGGGCTGTAGCAACACACAAAATTATATTGTCGCGGGTGCTGAACACGCAGAGGGTTCTAAAAAGGCACCGGTGCAGGTCGAAGCCGACGGAGGAACTGCAGACGGTCGAGAAGCACAAAAGAGGAAAAACTCTGTTCAAAACAACTGCCCAAAGCCCAGAATCCAAATCCAATTCCGAAGCCGGAGGATTTACACACAAAGCAAAACTAATCACCGCAGATGTCAAGGGGTGCACGCTTAAGTAATTCAATTACCAAGGTGTGAAATGACATTTTATCTGATCTCGACCGTCGACGTGAAGAAAGAAAAGGGGGTAGACTCCGGCTTAATAATGACAGGCAGAGGGTATGAAACGCGAACGGAGGGGTGAGGAAACAAACAGCGCACGGTAAATGTGTGGGATCAAAGCTGCTCTAAGCCTCTCGGGTCGGCTCGCCGACATGCCTCGCTCTTATTGCATTCCAAACACACCGTGAGTAAAACGGATTACAAAATTGCCCGTATTTTTCATTTTAAAAACCAGCCTGTGATTGACTTGATCAGATTAGTTTTTAGGCACAATTTATTATCCTTCCATATGAAGTAAAATTATCATATTGAGTTTTTGGCCAGGTTTCTTTTTCCCGCCCCATGGTCTTTAATGTGCGTTTCCTTCAGACTTTACAGGTTTAATCCCATTGATTTCCTACCATCTCCTCTATCCCTTTATTTGCCGATATTGACAAAGGCCCGGATGGATTCAATCAAAATTTGTCCATAAATGCAAGCACTTTTACCTTTACCTACACATAATCTCTGAAAGAGAAACTTTGTTTCCCATCGGTGTACTGAGATTTAACCTTGGTTGGTGTTTACATTATTAATTCCCCTACAAATCTGAAGAGGTCTCTCAACCAATCACATGCATGAGCTGCGTCTTATTGATATCTGATTGGTCTCCATGACTCCGCTCCTCTGCTCCCATTGGAAGATTAACTCCACTGTCCACTGACCACAGTTCTCTGGCAACCAGTATATATATACTAATGTCACGATACCAAAATTGTACCTGCGATACAATAGAATTACTATACTTAGTATTTACTCATGATACCTCTGCAAAACATGGTCCATTATGCTTTTTCATGAACATAACTTTGGTAAATATTATGCTGCAAATGATCTATGAGCTCATTTTTGTATTGTGACAGCAAGTTTGAAAAACAAGTTTAGAAAACACATGAGAAACCAATGTATAATGTTAACTTTAACGAAAGTTGTTTTCCGGACATGACTAACTTATTATTATTTTTAAACTTACCATGACCATTTCAAAGGATCTAATGGACCTTTTAACCAAATTACTGTCCATAAACATATTATAAAAAAACTACTATTCTCTTTTTTTCGCCATATTTGCCACATTCTTCATATTCCATGATAACTTCTCAAATGATGGAATAGATTAGACGTATTCGCTGGGACCGCTTTGTTACAGTACTTGCATAACACGTTTCCTTTCTGGTCTCTGTCAGCTCCTTTGTAACCACAGTAACCCCACGCAACTGACGTGCAGCCTTTCTTGGGAACTAAACTCGGTTCGTCTTCAATCTCCATGTTTCGTCCATGCTTAATATATGCCATTTAGCTTTTATCGCTTAGCTGTTTTATCTGCCTATATGTGGCCCCAGTTTGTCAACGCTGTGCGCTACCAACTGAGCCACGAGAATCACAGCTTGGCGTTCTTCTGATGATGCTGTGCTCCGAATTGTGTGATGCGGTGTTGTGTGTTGCGTTAGGAAAAAGGCCAAAACGAATGCAGGAACTATTCTCCTCCACACCACAATGCACCACAATGTTATAGCCTAATCACAATCTTCGACATTTGTACATTTGCAGCGGTCGATTTTTTCGTTACCCTCAGCAAACGCTAAACTAATTAAAGTATTTGTTACCATTTAGGCTACAATTACTCTTTCACGGCAGCGAGATTTCAAAACCCAAAAGTTCAGATGGGCCAGACATTTTCCCTTTGAGATGTATTAATCAATGTAGGGAAGAGCAATGGGGGGTCGCTTCATTCATTAAAAACACGTATTTGCATAAAAGTCACCTCACTTTCATTTTAAATGCGTGAGAAATGTTAGTTAGGTGGGCCGGGCAAAAGCACTAAATTGGGGGGCGCGTTTGGCCATGGGGGCCGGTAATTGATCAGCCCTCCGTGGTCCAAGAGGTGGGTGGGGGGAGCCAGCGGCACTCCACAATAAACGTAAAATTATGCCATCTCGTTTTCAGAAATAATTTGAAATTCTTCAGGTCGTTTCCTGCACCCTGACGCGTTTCAGCGAATCTTGGGCCTCCATCAGAACACACGAGACTGAAACACCACATAGGCCGGTCATTTCAACTTATACTTTAAGTAAGGGATAATGTACTGTGGATAATTTACTGTGAAGGGGATTCGCCTTATAAGAACATAAAATGCGTGAAGTCGAGAGCAGGCCATTCGGCCCATCTAGGCTCGTCATTTCCTAGTCTAAATAATAACCAGTACTGCATCAAGCCTGGACTTTAATGCCCCCAACATTCTGTTTACGTTTCTGCCTCCACTACCTGACCTGGCAAGCTGTTCCACGCTGGCAACTCGTGTAAAAAATATACTTCCTGATATCCCTGCAGAGTTATCACCCTGAAGTGCTGTTATTTTAACAACCGACATTATCCCGCTTATACCACGGCTATTTGACAAAGGAATTAATACACAATCGGTGAATTATGTTAGAAATATATTCACAAAATTAGACATGCACGAGGTACGTCTGACGCAACAACAAAAAAATAGTGGCACCTGATTTGATGTCGCTTGTGTCACTGAGCCGGACTACTTCCATTGAATGAAGCCTATTTTCATTGTTGGGAGCCTAATGTTTATTTCAGTGGTGGGCGCCTTGATGTTTTGTTATGATGTGGGGTCCATTTTTACATTACATTTACATTTTAAGCATTTAGCATTTAGCACTTATCCAGAGCGAAAAAGGTGCATTTTCCTGGTATGGTTTAGGTCCACTCAAACCATTAGAGGGAACGGTAAATGCCAATATATGCAAAGCAATTTGTGATCACCTTCATCTTATGGTGAGGCATTTCTATCCTGGTGGGAGTGGTCTCTTCCAGGCTGACAATGCCCCCATCCACAGGGCACGAGTGGTCACTGAATGGAGAAAACGCTGTAAACCATACGCCATGGCCGTCTCAGTCACCAGATCTCAACCCAATTGAACGCTGAAAACTAGTTTCACAAAATCGTGGAAAATATGGAGCCCTGCGGACACAGGATTCCTTTTCCCATCCAATCAGAAGCTTTTCTTAATTGAGACCTCAAATGGAACACGGACCAAAAATGTGTGGATCTCCAGCACGGTGCATTAACCCCTGTTAATACACTCACTACCACAAAGTCCCCCTCACCCTCTGCAACAGCTGATGACATAAGTGGAAGTCCAATCTGAGCGGAGTCGCAGTAAATGCCAAAGCAAATGCCATCAAAGCGAATGGATGCGTCCCATTTAAATAATAACAGCACTTGACCGATGGCCCGCTTGTGACGGAGTTAATTCCTTATCCTTCCCTTGGAAATGGGATGTGACACCACGCGTAGCCTCTCTCGTCCTTCACCGGTCACCCCAAACACACACGATAATCACACACCCTGTGCGTTTACCATTCCCACTGGGGGCCACATACACTCTAAAATGTGCATTCATTACTGTAGGTTGCTTTGGATAAAAGAGTCTGCTAAATGGCATATTTTTTTTTTTTTAAACCCAAAACAATATGTGGCAAAATTGAAATCTGCCTCAGCCCCAGCAGAGCAAGTCCAAGCAAGACTGTCAGTTCCACGGCAACGATACGATAATGAGATTCAGCCCTGCCTTTTATAGAAAAAGAAATAAATACAAATAAATGATAAATACATTTGAAAAAAATCCTGGAAATCATTTTTGCTGAGATTTCTTTGATGGAATGCCATGGGTAAGTGCATCCGTGACTTAATTACATCTGGACCTGGTGGCAAACAGAAATATAATCATTTCTGAAGGGTGTGGGACCCAGTTGTTTACGGTTCAAAAGGCCCCTTAGATCAAGGAGGAAAGGGGTTTGATTTAACAGTGTCAGTGTGTCAGGTACTTAGCACTGTCAGGGGCGAGTCTTAACTGTCACTTGGCTGTCAACTGTCACATTCTCCCGGAATGACAAACACCACAGCACTGCACCCCTGCCACTCAGCACTGGCTACCCGTGTGTACACGTTTAGATTCCCTCTGAAGGAGTCACATCCAAACTCTCAAACACATGCACTGAATAGATGGGGGGTGAACCACTTACAATTTAGGCATTTAGTCAACGCACTTATCCTGAGGGGGCGGCACGGTGGTGCAGTGGATAGCACTGTCGCCTCACAGCAAGAAGTTCTCGGGTTCGAATCCAGGCCGGGGGCCTTTCTGTGCGGAGTTTGCATGTTCTCCCCGTGTCCGCGTGGGTTTCCTCCGGGTACTCCGGTTTCCTCCCACAGTCCAAAGACATGCACGTTAGGCTAATTGGAGAGTCTAAATTGCCCGTAGGTATGAGTGTGTGAGTGAATGGTGTGTGTGCCCTGCGATGGATTGGCGACCTGTCCAGGGTTTATTCCTGCCTCTCGCCCCTATGCATGCTGGGATAGGCTCCAGCCCCCCCGCGACCCTGACCAGGAATAAGCGGCTTAGACAATGAGATGAGATGAGACTTATCCTGAGCAACTTATATAGTTTATATTTCTTTACATACAATCCATTTATGCAGCTGGATATTTTACTGAAGCAGCTCAGGTTCAGTACCTTGCTCAGGGGTAGAACGGCAGTGCCCCACCTGGGAATCGAACCAGCAACCTCTCAGTTACAAGCCTTTTCCCCCTAACCTTTATTACTACACTGCCATTTATGCTACACTTTAGAGGTGGCAGTGTAGTATCATGGAAAGGTGCCAATCTATGACTTCCATCCAAAATGAAATCAGGAAAAATGCTTGATTTACTTCTGAAATTATACAAGCAGCATTTAAAAAAACCATCAGCAATGCCACTATGCTGCTTTTAATTTGTTTGATTTGAAATTAGTTTCGTTATGCTTTGAGGTTCTTGCCTATTTGCTGCATGGTTTGTGCAACGATTACATTACATTTACATTGACATTTTAGGCATTTAGCAGACTCTCTTATCCAGAGCGACTTACACAGTTTACATTTCTGTACATACAATCCATTTATGCAGCTGGATATTTTACTGAAGCAATTTAGGTTAAGTACCTTTAGCTCAAGGGTACAACGGCAGTGCTCCACCTGGGAACTGAACCAGCAACCTCTGAGTTGCAAGTCCAGCACCCTAACCATTACACTACCCTGCCGCCCCAACGATTTCTATCTTTATTTGCCCCCCGACAGCTGCAGGCACATACCGCCATAAGAACTCGTTATTAGCTGAACGTACAGCTGATTGTGAAAAGCTGAAGCCCCTTTTCACGTTTATTCCTGCGGAGGATTTAGCTGTCCAACCCCAGCAGCAGCACTCATAGAAGAAGGGGGAAAGAGATATATTACCTCAACGAGCAAAAGCTGCACATTCTGTCACAATGTTTTTAAAGAGCCAGTGCAAGGCTTTGAGAACTTTAAACTCCACTGACTGGCCTCATTCATCATTAATATGTTTTCCCATCTTTCTCTCTCTCTCTCTCTCTCAGTGTGAACATGATCACTGCTGGGCACTGAGTGAGTGGACCACCAGGCTGACTCATTGAAAAAAGTAAGTAAAGGCGCAACAGCAGCAAAAAGCATGTGAACAGAAGGCAAACAGCAGCCAGAGTGCAGGTCTCATTCCAGAGACACCTCTCACCCTCCATCAATATCTTAACATTTTTTAAATGTGCTTATTTTCTATTATTTGCTTATTTTTTGAATTTGCTCATCTTATTTTACACCACTGTTCCCATGCGTTTAATCCTTTAGAGTGCCCGTACTGTACCATGTCAGCAGCACTTTAATATTTATTTAATTTAAATTTATAATTATTCCAAAATGATTTAAGTGTAATTACACTGTGGCCACTATTTAACCTCAAAGTATTACATAATAGTACATGTTGAACACATTCCAGTGGCTGTGCAATTACACAACTGTAAGAAAATAAATCTATCCCATCTAATCCAACATTGACCCTAGTGTCCACCATAAAACCCAACCCAGTCTTGAACTTTTGATTATACAAGACATGTACAGAGACCATTACATTTGGTAATGCAATGGATAATCGTCACTTTTCTTCAGCATTAGTTTCCTGGGTGACCCTGCTACAATTTGCACAGAGCTTGCTAGCAGTTGTACAGTACTGCAGTGCAATATAAGTGCATGATACAACTCTCTACCTCATAAAGTGTGTGATCAATGTCTTTAGAGGAGCTGGGTGAACAGAGCAGCTGCTACAGACCATAATAATTTAATTGTAAGAGTCCAGGAGGACCCTCTGATATATGAGTTTGGGGAGGGGGGCACTGTTGGGAGGCAGCATTGGGTAGAGTTGTTGAAACACTAATCATGTGACTTCATAGATTTTTTTCTGAATGGGCAGCCATATCACCCAAATGTGGGATGCCTGATCGCCACTGAGGACTGTCCCTTAGCAGCCACAGTCTCGGTCAGTTCAATAGGCCCACGCTCGTACCTCAGCAGCCAGAGGAACACTCCTTTACCCCAATCTGCAGTTCACCAGCTGAGCTTCCCCCCGGGCATCTGGCAGGCGCCCAATCAAAGTTAGAGCTTATTTTGCCCTTAATTTGAAATTCAACAGCTTAAGTGGGTATCTTTTCAAGCTGAAGGTATTTTAATACATGCTACCCGGCTTATACCCTACTGGGACACTCATATTTCTCCACCGCATACATTCTCTGAGTTATTAAAAAATAAACAACATCACCTTTACTCATTTAAATGCAAATTCATAAAATATTTAAGCTTATTTCCCAGGTAAAATCCTTGAGGAGCTTTATGAGGGTAGAAAATTCAGTTTAGTTGCTTTCATGTCATCCAACAAATGAACAACACTGTTTACCATACAGCTCTGTTGTACAACATACCCAGTCATTAAAACGGCATATAATTAGAAGCACAGATCAGCTGCTTTACATTGGATTAATTGAATTTATGAGTGTGCTTTGTCTTCATTATCATTCTGTCTTGTAAATGGATCGAGAGCAGTGGTAATGCATATTCATTTTCCAGGCTGGGAAAGGGTGAGAAAATGTGTTCAGTGCAAGGCCAGTGTGCCACCACAGGCAGTGTGCAAAACCCCTTCCACTTCAGTTGCCTGATGAATCGTAGTTAATGCCCGCTTGGGGTAAACGAAACCGTGAACCACTGTCCTCCGTCCAACTTGCAACTTCTATTTTGTTGTTTTCCGCCTGTTTAAAATGGTTAATTCTGCGTACTTCCATGGGTCGTTGTGATTGGATTCTACTCACCCGTTCCTACTTCCTTCCCCTGTCCTTTTCAGCTGGGATAAAGAAAGTATAATTTGTGTTAATTGCAGTTTATCTAAACATGCATTCTGGTTTTTGAAGAGCTGTTTTTATTATAGAGTGGTGTGGGTGGCTTGGTGCCTGTCTACGTGCGTGCGTGCATGTTTGTTTCTACCAGGGGGAAAAAAGGCAAGGCGTTTTCTTTGTGATACAGCACAAAATGCGCTCACTTCTCCCTGAAGGAAAGTTTGGTCATACTTCCAGCCACTGAAATTAAATTACACCGCGGTTAATAAATGTGGATTTTCTGTCACTGTTTTGTTTAGAAGTTTTTCTCTGGTTTTGCTCCTCCTGTGCGGCATACTGAGAAAGATGACTGCAGGCTTGCACAGTCAGTCTCGTGGAACGTCATTAATAATACAAGCACTGGGCTTTTATAGGTCCCTAATTCTGTATTCTCTCAGTTTGGGGAAGTACACAATCTCCTGCCAGTTACATTGAGTACATATAGACATATTTATTTCCCCCTTCAATAAATCAGATCAAAATTTCTTTGGAGAGTAACCGCACTAAACCTCTTGCGGTGTGTGTCTGTATATTGCTGACTACATATCTTTTGGCTGAAATGGCCAAATTAAATCTGAAAGAGACGAATGGAGTGAGTTGTCAAATTCCACACCGTCTGCGGTTCAAAGCACAGCCTTTTGGGTTTTGTTTCACCCGAGGCATGCTGAAGTTCTCCACAGTCCAGCCAGAACCTCTTGGCTAAAGGGAGAATCGCAGCTGCCTTGTGCACAGATGTGGATCGGCGAACCTGACAGCGAAGCCATTTTCAATACGTACAGTACACAGAGTCAGATATGGCTTTTTGTTTTTTTATTTTAATTGTCTTAAAGGTGGAGGGAGGATCATTAATGGCAGATTAGACAACACTGTTGAAGCAGAAAAGTTGTTGGGCTGAGCTATTAGCATAAATGTCAGTGATCAGAAAAGCCCTGCTTTAATTAAAAGTAATTGCATTACAGATGGGTTAGTCCAACATTTAATTGCATATGTTTACTCATTAAAAAAAAAGCTGAGCTGTGAGAAAATGTTAAAAAAAAAAAGAACAAATGAATTTCACCATAATATTACAGGTGGCTTGTACAATTGATACGCATGATATAAACACAAATCATTATTAATTATTGAGAATTTAAATTCACGTTTATATATTCGTAATTAGGTGCGCTCATGCTTAAAAGGCACCCAGAAAACAAAACCTAGAGAAATTGTTTGGTTGGATACCCCAAGCATTAAATCAGTCTACTGGCACATCCAACTGAATAGTTTTTTATTTTTTTATTTAGTCTCAGACTGTATCCCATTTTTCTCCCAATTTAGTAGCCAATTACATCTGCTATTTTTCATGTCAATCCCCACCTCGTGTTGTGAGTTTGTTGTCGTAGCTCTGTGACCGGTAGTGACGAAGGCGAAGTATTGTCTCCTCCTCGACCGTAACTCCAGTACTACAGAGCCACTCCTGTGCACAGAAAACGTCCTGTTGGCTTCCCTCCCCCCTCCCTGGGGCGGACAGCCAATTGCCGCCCCCGGTGGCACTCCCGGCCAGAGCAGACTCTGGCGCGGTTGGTGGAATCGAACCCCGGTCGCAGTGGCCAGCGTCAAACGTTGTAACCACTAGACCACCCGGGAGGCCCCAGAATAGTTTTTTTGAATACTTTTTAACATACAGTATAGACCTTTTTGACTAATTGCATCACTGATGTTAATTAGTGAAGTTTACACTTTCATATTTACTCATTGGTTAGCTAGCCTAGCTGGTTAGTTAATGAATGACAGGTTTGTTGGATCATCCCTACGTATGGTAACTAGTCAGCTTACAGTGTTAAAACTTCTATGTTAAAATTTCTATGTATAAACCCAAGTACAGTCAGAAATACAGCTAATTAGCTAGTTCGCAGTTTGAGAAGAAACCAGGATAGTTATAGTCGCTAGCCAGCTAGCAATCAGAACAGTAAAAGTATAAACTGTACATCAATGTCACCATTGCTCATTGCCTGTTGAAATTAAAAACTAAAAAGATTTATTTCAAAATTAATAATTAGCATCCTCAGTGAAGATATGCAAATGTAGCTGAAGGAGAGAAGCCTATCTATTTCATTTTCATGCTCGGAAACCATGACCATAATTAGTAATCCTGTCCAATAACAATGGCCTTCACAAGTTTCACATGGAGACCAATAAGATATACAGTACATGTACAATTACAAACCGCAGATTGTGTTTGCTCAAGGTTCCCTCTCAGTTAACCTTCAAGTTCTTTCAGACCGTGATCTGGCCAGCCAACAGTCATAATCATAGGCCTTCTCCACACACAGACAAGTGTGATGGGAATGTCTTCAGAGAAATATACAGTTAGTGTACATTTTTTCATTACAACAATAGCATTAGGGGAGATCAAGAGGGGAAAAAGACAACAGAAAAGATGGATTGAACGACACATTATGAATCAGGACCAACACAAAGTGGCAATGCAAAATGGGACAAAACAGGCCTGGCGTGACACTGTCAATTACCCCTAAAACTAAAACACTGATGAGATGACTCATTTTAAATTCATTACAGGCTCCACCCAGCCTTTCGGGATCGATTTCTTAAACTTAAGCCTAAGGCCTCCCGCCTGGTCTAGTGGTTTCAATGTCCGACGCTGGCCACGGCAACCGGGTTTCGATTCCCCGGCCGCGCCAGAGTCGGCTCTGGCCGGGAGTGCCACCGGGGGCGGAAATTGGTTGTCCGCCCCAGGGAGGGGGGAGGGAAGCTGACAGGACGTTCGCTGCACACATGAGTGGCTCTGGAGTTACGGTCGTCGGCTTGGCGAGTGTCGTCTCGGAGGAGACGATACTTTGCCTTCATCACTGCCGGTCACAGGGCTACAGCAGCGAACTATGAGGGAGGGATTGACCAGAAAATAGCGGGTGTAATTGGAGAAAAACAGGATAAAATCAGAAACAAAAATGTATATTAACAAAACTTAAGCCAGGGCGGCGGATGGCGTAGCGGTCTAACATACCACACTTTGGTGTGGTGTGCGCTGCCTGTCAGGGACGCGGTTCGAAACCTGCGTCTCTACCAGACCGGCCCTGGTCCTCAGCCCGATCGGAGGCGGCATTTGGCTGTCCGCCTCTGGGGAGGGGGAGGGTGAGCCGGCATGAGTCCGTCGAGGAGAAGGTAAAGGCGTCTGTGGAAGAATTTCCGTCTCGGAAGAGGCGGGAACAATCGGCCCGGAATGTGTGTCTCGCTCCCGGAGGACGGGCGGCGGGCTCGTGGGGGAGGGGAATTGAAATAAAATAAAGGGTATAATTGGCAACCAAACTGGGAGAAAAACTGGAAAAAATTGAAATAAATGTATTAAAAAAAAATAAAAAAAAAAAAAACAAGCCTGCCATCAAGAGCAGTCCCTTGTGCATGACACCTGGCTTCTCCCGCTGCTCCAGACGCACAGCGAGCGGTGAATAAGACCGTAAGTGAAAAGGTCTGCCTCTCACCGAGCCTCGCTTATCAGCCGTACGTTCGGCAGCCCCTCCGGGTGACAAGCGCACTCCATTCTGAGATAATATACGCACACAATGGCGCAGCAATCAAAAGCAGCAGGCCATTCACCCTTTCGGTGAGCACACAGTAAGTGCCGCTCTCTTAAAAAACGGTGCAAGACGGTAAAACGCAACGTTCCTCCCGGCGAATGGGAGTGCTCTGTGCACACAGCACTTATCTCCGCTCAGGGCGCCAGATGTACGAATGACAATACGAACAAAGAAGGCCTGACACACGTTTTGATAAGCGAGGCCTCTCCTAAGTAGCAGACAACACAGATGTTGGCGCAGATGCGGTGCTTAGATCCAGATGCCGCGATGGCCTCTCACCTCACACACCTCCCAAAAACCTACTGTATGTTCACCTGCGATAATCCATTAATGTTAGCCGTGGCTGACACGCGGTGCGTCTGAGCACCAGAACCGGGTAGCTGATGTGATTTTGGAGTGGGCGTGTGGGATGGGGGGGAATACATTGCCAAGCAACAAGACAGAACCTGCACCAAGCTAGGGGGGCACCACAGAAGGGAAAAGGTCATGTGGCAACAGTGTGGGTGGTACAGGAGACAGATTGGGAATATATTTTTATATAAGTATACCTGTTAGCGCAGAAAATGGATTGCAATTCAAGTGGATCTAAAAACAAATATTTTTTGTAAAGAGATTGAACATTTTTTGTTAAAGTAGTTGTTTTACCTCTTACCTTTTCATAACTTTTCAATAGTTTACAGGGGGATTTGCCTGGAGAATATCCCATAGGCAGCAGCCAGGCAAAAATGTTTAGTACGCAGAACAAAACTGCATGTTGCCCAACACCTGTTGTCCTTGGCACAACAATGAAAGTTCAGAGGGATAACTGACCAGGTACCTTAACAGCATGCACCACTAAGCCCAGATGGCATTTCTGAACATGTTTAAAAATAAATCTTAGAGATAAGGAATCGGCACACTCTTCACTGAAAAGGGTCTTAAAAGGTCCATAAAGGACACAAGGCTTATATAAAAGACTCACGCATCAAAGAACTGAAGGACAAAGATTGGGAAGGCCACACATAGCACACCCAAAAAAGTCCAAGGCACGTTTGCTTGGATGTTTAGTTTAAAAGCCTTTATTTCTAGGGCATATCCATTAGGAAACGAGAGAGGCTGAAGGCGAGTAGCAGATACTACAGCTCATGTCTATCGGCTCACAATTCTTTCATCAGGGCGTTTTTGGGGTTTCTTTTGGAAGTGCAATGCGTGGCCTTGAAATTTTTGTTCTTTAAAGAAATAAATGTCGGGCTACTTAATTTGTCTGAAACACAAGGCTGGGTTGGTATTCACTGGGGATACAAAAACAAGCAATCCAGAAAAATGGAACTAATGCATTAATGAGCAGCTATGATTCCTCCCATCAAAGAATATGCTTTAAATGAAAGAGTATTTAATTAGCCAAATTGCTGTGGAGGAATCGGTCAGTGCTTTCACTTGCGCCGCGTACCAATCTCATTAGTGTACCCTAATCAAACAAGTCTTCCCCACAACTGCACTGCGATATAATTGCAGCCCTATTCAACAAACGCGGCTGAAACAGCGGGCTTCTCAGTGAAATGTAAAATAAATTGCTCTTTCAGATAGGTCAGCCAGCATAACCTTCATCAAATATTGATGACGAGCAGATTTAGTGGATGCACAGCTATGAGATAGTGTTCGCAACAAAACGAGGGACTCGGGGGGTAGCTTGTTTAAATGATGACTCCGTCCGATCAGCTTTATCGGGATGCACTTTTCATCCGTACACTGCATATGTATCGACTTCCAAAGGTAATGAAGACATAATATATGTCTTCTCACTCACTGCTTTGTGCTGTGGTGGCAGAGACTGTTTATCAGAAGGGCGAGAGTGCACTCAACATGCCATCCTGGTTTGGCCAAAGAGTTCCTGTCGCTGTTGAATTTATATATTTTTTTTTAACCTTAGGAGTTTGAATAATTGCATTTTCTGTTCAATAATGCTAGGACAGAACATGCAGTATAATGTACAGGGAAACTGGTATCTTGGTTATGCTTCTGGTCGATGTTCTGCACTGAAGAGTATTTCGTGTAGAGTGTACATTTTTGCAGTAAGATGTACTGGAATTCTTCATGAAATAGTAAGGATTCTTGCTTTGTTTTTGGTACACGTACAGGGAAATCATACTTAACTTCAGACTTTTTAAGTACAGAGATGAGGTACAGTAAACAGGGCATTTTAAAACCAATCAGTTACCAAAACTTTGTGGACACAGGATTTTATCTGGCATGCGTCTGTTTTTAATACCAATTTGTTCCACGGATTCTCCTGCAAATTGCATCAAAAAGTACACTGGAGCCCAGGCTCACGTCTTCAAGATTTAATTCTGGAATAACTGAACTGGCACATCCTTGGGTCCTTGGAGTCTAAATTATGATAATCATATTTCATACCAATCTGCCTGAAACTGTATCCAACTTTTTAACACACTTTAAATATATATATATATATATATACACTCACACACAATTTGTGATAAAAAAAGATCACCAACTAAATGTTATGTGAATGCATGAATTCATGAACAATCCTTTTGCTTTATAATGTAAAAAAGTCAGTCAGTTTAAATCAGGTTCTGGGACGTTTTATAGCCAAGTGGTGAATATAATGTAAGCAGGGAAAATATTCTCAGAATATATACGCCATTTAGCAGACGCTTTTATCCAAGGCGACTTACAGTAGTAAATGCATTTTTTCAGTATATGTGGCCCCAGTGGGAATTGAACCCACAACCTAAGCGTTGCCAACACTGTGCTCTACCAACTGAGCCACACAGAACCAGAAATGGGACGGGGGGATGGGGGGGGGAGACAATGGATGGACATGGACAATCATGTACCAACCAGTTTGCCTGCACTGTGTGAGGCAGGTTAGGTTGAGGCACGATTAGAAAGGTGCTTTTTTCCCCAGAAAGCTTGAGAGTCTGTAGAGTGGTCTTGGTGTATCTGTTGTGAATCAGCTCCTTGAAGTGCAGTGATAATAGGGCCTTTATCTGTGTTGCTCGTCTCCGTTTGGAGTTCGAGCCCTCCTCGGTCCAGGATCCGCTGCTTGGTCTCTTCCCCAGTGTGAGTGTGCTGGGCTCCCAGCGGTAAATGTGCTCAGAGGAGATAGGGCTGTCTGCTCTTATCTGCAGCTATCCTCCGGCCCTGGGGCAATTCTCTCATTTTGGAGACATGACCAAGACCATGACCTTGGATGTTTTTCCCCCACAAAGCTTTTAAGGAATAACCCTTTCTTCTGTTCCCTGTTCCCCACTCAAGGGGATTGGGCTTTTCTTGTTTTTCTCTCCTATAAAGGAATTGCCTTGACCCACACTAAACATCCATCTACTGTACTAAGTGGAAATTGTTTTATAGGGACAAGATTATTATTTTTTTGTTTGATCATTTTGTCAAGACGTTGTACGTAGATGTTGATCTGTAAATTCCTCTCTCTCTAAATAGGTTTCTGGTTCTGTGCACACGTGTGGCTCTAGTTTCCATATCGAAGCAACTTGTATTTTATTCAATTATTTCCCAATTAATTAGTCCAGTGTTTGTTTGGTTTTGTGCAGAAATGAGCAGGCGATATCCCGACCTGCCCTCTCACATGATCTGGGCCAGAAATGCCATCCACCCAGAGGTGCCTGTGAGAGAGTCCCACATCATGAGTCATTTCTGCCGTGCTCACCGCACTTCACGCTGACAGAATTACAAATCACCTTGGCGTTGCCCTCGCTTTCAAAGCAAATACCTCGTTAGAACGGAATAACCCCCAGAATTCTATAGCTCCACTGTACAGGAGCACTGTGACATTTCTATCACAAAGTTCTGGAATGCTCATCACAATGCCCGGCATTGTAAGTAAGTAAGTAAGTAAGTAAGACTTTATTTATATAGCACCTTTCATACAAGAATTGCAGTTCAAAGTGCTTTACACAGAATGCGTAATCAGAGAAGAATAAAATATATATAGTGCAAGATCAATTTAGTAGTGCAAGTCAGAGTTAATCAAAAGCTTTGGTAAAAAGATAGGTTTTAAGTTGTCTTTTGAAAATGTCTAGTGTGTTGGCTTCCCTGATATTTATGGGTAATGTGTTCCATAATTTTGGGGCGTAGTTGACAAAGGCCGCATCACCAACCTTCTTATGACAGTTTCTGGTGATCTCTAATAGACCTGCATCTGATGATCTCAGTGTTCTAGCTGGTGTGTAATTTGTAAGAGATTTAGCTATGTAGTTAGGTCCTTGTCCATTTAGAGCTTTGTAAGTGAGAAGGAGGACCTTAAAGTCTATTCTAAAGGTTACAGGAAGCCAGTATAGAGCAGCTAGGACAGGACTAATGTGTTCTCTCCTTTTAGTTTTGGTTAATAATCTAGCTGCAGAGTTTTGAATGAGCTGGAGTCTTTCAATGGTTTTCTTGGGAAGACCAGTGAAGAGTGAGTTACAGTAGTCTAACCGGCTAGATATGAAAGCATGAATTAGCTTCTCAGCATCGTTTTGATTTATAAATGGTCGTACCTTTGCTATATTTCTGAGGTGAAAGAATGATGTTTTAGTCACTTTATTTATATGGGAGGTGAAATTCAGTTCTGAGTCTAGGATGACACCAAGGCTTGTGACCTCAGATTTGATCCAGGGGTTAATCCTCCCAAGTTTTTAATTAGCATTTCTCTTTTGTTTTGGGGCCGATAAGTAGAATTTCAGTTTTATCCTCATTTAATCTCAGGAAGTTATTGCTCATCCATTTATTTATTGCTAATAGGCAATTTTACATTTTAAAATAAAATAAATAAAATAAATAAATATTAATTAAATGTTGTACATCGTTCCTTTACGGAACTGAGCTCGTTGTGATGCGGACACATGTATGCATATGCTACACGTGTGCGCGATCATCTCTTTGATTTGTTACATCGTCGACATTCGTTGGTCTCATAACTCAGACTAGGAATACATCTCGTTGAAGAAAGAAATCCCTTTAATGCTCTTTTTAAGACTGCTTCCTGTAACTAGAACATATCCAGGCGTCTGCGCTGTTTGATGTCATTTTATTTTCTGAAATGTGCACATTTGTTTTGGGTGTCAATAAACGCCACCAATTATTTTCCCATCAACCCAGCAGTTGACACAAGAACCTTTAGAGAAACCAAGACCCAGAATGAATGCGTTTGCTCTTTCTTTTACCTTTTATTTCTAAACACTGCCTGGCCCACAACACGACCCTTTCTCCATAGCAAAGAGATTGTACCTCTTTGTGTTTATTTTAAGTCTTACTGCTTTGCATCCAACATCAAAGAATAATTTTACAATTTAATGCTTAATCCAATAGCGGCTATGCCCACCTCTAGGCAGGAGCTTGGAAAATGCATTAATTTAGTCCTGCATTCATTTTCAGGCTGGTTAGCACTTGCATCAAAGTGAGATCAAACAGCTTCTATAGTGGATATTGCAGGAATATGGGTGAAGGTACACTGAGAATCCCAAGTATTTTTTGCAAGTATTCCATTCTTTTATGTTCTGCCACATCAACAGTTTGGTGACCAGGCTGTAGGCAAAATGACTACCCTTGCTGGGCCTGAATGGGATCTTAAACATTATTATGCTCTTATGCAAAGTGAAAAAAAAATATTACATAAGAATCAATCAATACTGGGGCTGCTGGGTGGCTCATCCTGTTAAGACACTGTTCTAGTGTGTGGATGATCCCCACGGTCTGCGTCCTGTTAAGACACTGTTCTAATGTGTGGATGAGCCCCACGGTCTGCATCCTGTTAAGACACTGTTCTAGTGTGTGGGTGAGCCCCACGGTCTGCATCCTGTTAAGACACTGTTCTAGTGTGTGGATGAGCCCCACGGTCTGCATCCTGTTAAGACACTGTTCCAGTGTGTGGATGAGCCCCACGGTCTGCATGCTGTTAAGACACTGTTCTAGTGTGTGGATGAGCCCCACGGTCTGCATCCTGTTAAGACACTGTTCTAGTGTGTGGATGAGCCCCACGGTCTGCATCCTGTTAAGACACTGTTCTAGTGTGTGGATGAGCCCCACGGTCTGCATCCTGTTAAGACACTGTTCTAGTGTGTGGATGAGCCCCACGGTCTGCATCCTGTTAAGACACTGTTCTAGTGTGTGGATGAGCCCCACGGTCTGCATGCTGTTAAGACACTGTTCTAGTGTGTGGATGAGCCCCACGGTCTGCATCCTGTTAAGACACTGTTCTAGTGTGTGGATGAGCCCCACGGTCTGCATCCTGTTAAGACACTGTTCTAGTGTGTGGATGAGCCCCACGGTCTGCATCCTGTTAAGACACTGTTCTAGTGTGTGGATGAGCCCCACGGTCTGCATCCTGTTAAGACACTCTTCTAGTGTGCGAATGAGCCCCACGGTCTGCATCCTGTTAAGACACTGTTCTAGTGTGTGGACGAGCCCCACGGTCTGCATCCTGTTAAGACACTGTTCTAGTGTGTGGATGAGCCCCACGGTCTGCATCCTGTTAAGACACTGTTCTAGTGTGTGGATGAGCCCCACGGTCTGCATGCTGTTAAGACACTGTTCTAGTGTGTGGATGAGCCCCACGGTCTGCATCCTGTTAAGACACTGTTCTAGCGTGTGGATGAGCCCCACGGTCTGTTAGACGTGGTTTTCTGGTACCGCGTGTCTCGGAGGAGAGCGTGAGCTTGTCTACACTCTCCCGAATTGACAGCGGAGGGTGCAGCGCGCGTGGCTAAAGAATACGACTGGGCGTTCCAAACTTGGAGAAAAAGGGGGAAAAGGCATAGAGCAAAGCCAAAGTAATCTAAATGATGTAATGCAAGCTCAGATTCATGGAGGGAAAGTGCCATAGTGGGTAGATTGAATGACCCTGCGGTCTCAGATAATAGTGAGTGACTGCATATCCACATCCCAAACTCCAGGTTACAGGGAGTTCAGGGCATGTGCGTGAAAAGTGACCATTGCGAGGTCTAGAAGCAGTAGTCCCGTGACAAACTGAATTTGTGCTTCCCTTTTATTAATAAAATAAACTAGCCTCCCTCCGGTTTCCAGTTCATTGTTTTTTAGTTTGGCCTTCCTGGGATTCGAACCAACAACCCTCCACTTGCCAGCCCGTGTCACTAACTGAGCCACTGCCGCCCCAAAATGAGGCGTAATGGTCTGAGAGTGCTCTTGTGGGGGCATCCGGGGGGGTTGAGAAGCCGCCCGCCTGTAAGTGCATTGCCGTGGGCAACGGAACCATTGCCGTCGGTGATGTACCCACTGCCTGAGTTGAGTCACTAGCAGTGTCAGACTCTAGCCATCTGGAGGTTCAGGAAAAAGCTGCACTTTCGCCTCACACCACACAACACAAGGGAAAGGATTCAAATGACAGTTAAACACTATTTGATCTCACTTTGACTCAAGTGTATCCTGAGCTGAATGCACTGCTGAATCACTTTGGTCTGTGTGATCCGTTTCATTGGTGACCTTGCGTTACAGCCACCCCTTCAATCAGACGTGCAGAAACAACGACCATCTTCAGTTCGACGCTTTTTATTCTACAATGCCCCACAAGCCCTGTAGTCATTGGTTTTCTGTATGAGGGAAAAAAAGGTGAACACTTGTTAAGGTGTCAAAACTCTCTAAATCGTTCAGATTCATGATGGATATACGAGGACACAAGACAACACGGAGTTTGAGATTTGTGGAGAGAATACAAAAAAGCACAAGCCTCGCTGTCTTAACATTATATTCATAGACGGGCCTCTCATCTAGACCTTGGACGACATGAGCAATACAGATGCACGGGCGATACAGACGTGTTCAGTTGCATGGTCGAATGGGAGGAAAATGTTTTTACACAAGTCTACACGTCGAGCAATATATCACATCCAACGCTTTCGCCCATCTGTCAGAACCCATTTTGCAAATCATTTGCTAGCAGCAGGCCGTTCCTCTAACAACCTTTAAAACGGTGGATCAGCCTTCCCAGATGGGTTTTCCTGCTCAGTGTTAAACCAGAGCTGGATCACTCTCACAGAAAATGGGGGGGGATTTAATTGCAAATATAAAATATCTTTGCTCAAACAAGGACCGTGCATAGCTAATTCATTTGTCTTGGATTTTTTTTTTTTTACATTTCACTCAATGGCAGCTTTTCAGTTAAGACTTTTTTCAGCTAAAACTAGTTTAAAAAAGGACTTTAAAAAGAAGAAAGTTGCTGATCCTTTCAGGTTGCTTATGGAGCCATTCCAGTGATGCTTGCATCACACCACACAACACAAGGGAAAGGATTCTTGCAGAGTGATTGCAATGTTTATTTTCTTAGTACTTCAGTACACTGTGATGTCCTGTATGTCTTGTGTGTTCTTTCACTGCCTCCTGTATCATTGCTGCTGTGACAAACCGGGATTAATAAAGGCTCTTATCTTATTTTATCATAATCACATATAGGGGGCTGCAAATGCAAGCAGCGATTCAAGCCAACTCAGCCACTGACAGACAACATAGCGCCAGCTAAAACAGATTCAGATTTGAGCAAATCTCTAAAACGATAACTCCCTTTTTCCAGGCACCCTAGAGAGAGAGCATCGGAGTTTGACACTATTAAAGACGAGCAAATCTTCTAAAAATAACAATAATTTACAGCATCCAAGAACTCAAAGTGTTCAAAATGTACGTGTTCTGGTCATCTTATCTTATCTTCATGGACCCGTGTCAGCAGAGCAGTCACTGGGCTGAGCCCCAGAGAGAAGACAAGCTCCCGTTTCCCGTTTCCCCTTTCCCTGCTGATCTCTGCTGATCGCTGTTGGCTGGGGAATCCCCAGCGTTGCCCGGGAGTTCATGCCCAGCTTGAGTAGAGCCTGGTTTACTGTTTACTGACAAGCGCAGCAGGCCAGGAGTGCCAGGTTCGACCCTGGCGCCTGGGTGGCACAGAACAGGGCCACGACCAAAACTGAGGAGAGTGAATCCGATGGCGTGAGCAGGAACCCCTTTACACCTCATTTGCCCCTCCCCCTCCCCCGAACAAAAGACAACAGCACTAATTTAATATGGAGTCTTAAAAATAAGTTAATAAGCAAAATAACAGTATTTTTTTTAATTTTAAACAGTGCTACAACAGTGAAGGGTTCTGCTGTATGGCTCTATTATATTAAGTCCGGAGCAAAGTCTAAATTGTCGCTTGTACTGTTGGCATGCCATCATCTCTACTGTCACTGATGTGGTGGTGCATCGGCAGCAGGAGTTCCTACCTTAATGCAGGTAGATTTTCGAAGTGCAGAAGACGCTGTGCCACATTGTTCCATTGTTGTCAATAGAAGGCACTTTTTTTTAAACCATTCATTTTCCTTTTTTTTTTTTGGGGGGGGAAAAAAAATCTATTAAGGTAGCTGAAGCTTTGACACAAAGCAACTGCTGAATCCATGTGGTTCGTCAGGCTTAATTGATTATTTGTGCATCCGTTAGCTTCAGGGTGCCAAGGGAAATAATGTAAAATAGGTAAGAAGATTAAATGTGGGAAAATGGCTTTTACTGGCTGCAGTGGCTGCATTATTAATCTTTTTTCTCTCCCCTCATTCAAAATGTTTTTTATTTTTTATTTTATTAAAGGCTTCCCATTAAAGATGGCTCCCTATAGCTGCCTGGTCATTAGAGGAGGCTTTACTCTCTGTTAGTAAGTTATGAAGTGATACAGAGAAGAAAGAAGAGTATTCATTAAGATCCGTATTGGCAGTCTGAAAAATGACATTAAAAAACTCCCGGCTGTTCCCAGTCACCCGTTTGTGGTTGCCCAGGAGACGATTACTTTTTTATTACCATTATTATTATGATCATCGCTTCCCTTCTCACCCACTTTTTCCTCACGTTATTAAGCATAAATTCATAACGCGCACACCCAAACCACAGCACACATCATTTTACGCTTCTTTATTTTTTTGCCGACGCCTGTTAAAAGTAGGCTTCAAATGCCATATGTTCCGTTGCACCAAATGCACCCGGGTCTCTTTGATGCTCAAGTTACTGAACTAGCTACAGTAAGCCTGTGGGGGTACAGAAAATGGGTTCTTCTTCCCCCCCTCCCCTCCCCCCGACTTAAAACACAATTTAAATATGGAACATTGTGACTGGAAAGTACATTTTCAATATCAAGTTAATGTTGTTTTACGAAATGGTACAGGAGGGAAACTGAAAATGTCACAAGCAATTCATTTCCTTCTCTGTGCACAAATTAATGCTTAAAAAGTCAAGCAGTTGGAAAAGAAACAAGTACATCTCTCAGCACAATTTTCTTTCATCAAATGTCCTCCTCATAATCCGTGGCTCAGCCTCAGCCATTCCTCTGCACTCTGAAAACGTCTCATGTTGGTTACAATTGCCTCCATACTTGTGCCAAGACCAGCTTTTAGTTTTAGTGGAGATTCAGAGGGCCCCCCAATATGGTTGAGTGTGCAAAATGGAGGACTGTTGTCCATTTAGAATGCATCTCTCCAAGACTGAATTCCTGAATTACTTGCACAGCAGAGGAGTTATAAATGAAAAATTCAGTAATAAAATGCCGCTCTGTGAAAGGCGGTGGAAAAGCAGCACAATGAGGTGGATTCTTTTGGTTTTATCAGTTCAACCCACACAAACTCACTTGAATGTTATCAAGGACAGATAGAAAATTAACACCTCCTGTATTTGTTTTCCAACCGCTGCGTGCTCTACAACTGTTGATAATTGCTGCGATTTCAAAAATGCACTGAGCGGAAAGGTGACCTCACTATCTCAATGTGTGCCTTGCTTATTCAGCCCGGATACGACGTCCCATCAAAAATTGCTCAGTAAATTGAGAACACAAATGTCTTCATGCCAGTGACTGCATTTTCTGCATTTTCTACATTTTGCACCCAAAAAATAAACGAAGGTCACAAAGCTCAGACACACATTTTGCCAGAAATGACATCGTAAAAATGGATGGGGCCGAAGTAAGACTTATTCCCCCAAAATGTAACAGCGATCACACTCGCTTTCAGCAATTCAGCCCAAAAGAACATGGTTACATTTTTCATATCAATTTTAAAGCGCACAGCCTTCAGTAAGGGAAAACCGCAACCACTCTCCTCACAATTCCTGGAATGTGGCTTCTCTAGGTATGGATTTACCGCTCCGAAAATGACCCCTTTTTGGGAAGGGCACATCATCGGCAATCTGTACCATTTCCTCAGTGAGGCGTTTTCCTTTCCTTTATCAATTTTCAGCGTTAAAGATTTTATTTGAATTTTGCTGGCATGGCACTTTCCGATCGGACACCTCTTTTGTAAACTATTGTGTACACCGATGCATTGCCATGGCGATTGGTGGTGCACAGTAACCACTCACCCCATGGGTGGGACCACCCCTCCAACGCGCCCCAAAAGGATTCGGCCTGCCGCCTCGAGCCCCCCCTGTCCCGCTGAGCTTCCTGTAATCAGAAACGTGTGATATTCGTTAGGAAGAGGACTCACGTTTTGTTTTTTTGGTGCCCAACTCTCCCCAATTATTTCCCCCACTCTGTAAACAGGCTCTGCTTCTCTCTGCCGTCTTCTTCTGGTTCTCCGCACATCAGATGTGACTGTAATTGCTTCTCCTCCTCTTGGGAGGCCCCTCAGCCTCTGTTCTGAAATGTGCCTTCTGCTTGTGTCACCTTGCGGGGGAACACACCACTCCGGGAGAGGCGACGGATCCCCCGATCGTTATCATTGCTGTTTGTTTGCTCTGCCGATGCCCTTATCCAGAGCTTACATCTTTTCACATATTAACTATTTCATACACACTGATATTTGCTGAAGTAATTCAGGCGAAGGGTCTTGCTCATGGATACGACAGAAGGGTCTCTTTGTGGGGATAGCCTGTAACCTCAGTTCATTGTTTACTACAATACGTGACCCACTGCTACCCTGGATCCATTAGGTCACATGACGAGAGATGCTCAATCCTCCCACATTGTGTTTTGCCCTTAAATCTGAATGACAAGCAAGTGGGGGGGGGAGTGAATAACAAAATTTGTCACTCAAAGATAAGCATGGTTACAGTCAGATTAAATAGAGGCCAAAGTTTGGTTAAAAACTTGCAGTGCACTGTTCTCAATTGTATTCATAAACTTTAGTTTTGTTGTCTTAATAATAGTGATAATATTTTTGTGCCTTCATAATAGTTTACTGTTTAATACTAGCTTTGTTTTATATGCTCTACGACAATTAAAAGCAAACTGCAAATCCGAACAGCATCAAATAATGCATGCAAGTATTATTTGATGTAAATACCACCATTTGAACCGTTGCACGATTTTATATAAATGTGTAATGCAGAAAGGTGGTTCATGCTAAACATGGGCAGTCTTGCTGCAATGGCAATTTTACATTCTTTAGATTTGAGGTAAACCTATTCAATTTGTCCCTGAGCAGGGGTAGCATGGAACAGAATATCAATGTGTGTAGTTTTATAGAGGAAAATCCATCTATAGTTAATCAATTTTTACCCACTGCGTGTTAATAATCTCTGCAAACCATTCTACCATTCTCGAAATGGATTTTCTTGTATTCACTTTTTGATACAGACTGCAGAAATCTCTTATCGGGACTAATTGGGTACACAGGCAAACCACTATTTTCTCTCTTAGCATTTAACAATCACCACGATGCAATTCATACTCTAAATCAGTGCTTAAATAGTGGGCATTTAACAAGAGGCGTCGCGTCACCAAATAATTTCTTCTTCCTAGGGGGGGCGTAACAGAAAATAATTGAGAAGCACTGCTCTAAATGAACACCAGTCCTGTTGGAACAGACCATACATCGCATTAAACAGGAGAATTACCCTGAACCACATGAAACCGTGCCTACTGTTACATTGAGAAACAAAAAGAGTTACTTTTAATTGGCCAGTTTAATAAAGTCAATTTCTAAATCAGTACAAATGATCAGTATTTTAACATACAATTGTGTCATATATATGTGTGTATGTATATATATATCTCAAACTGAGTTTTACATTCAGTTTTAATATTTTGGACTTGAAAGTTCAAAATCTCACAAAATGTATGGCGGTTACTTACAGGGTTTTAATTTACAAAATGTAAAAGTTGTTTGTTAAACACTGTATATTACAGTTCCACTTTACATTAAGTGGTGCCAATACCTGTGTAAGTACACTAAGTATAGAAGTAGTTACAGCTTGTTACATTTTACAGTTGTAAAAACTGCATTTCTTTCTGCATTCTCCTTTTCCTCCACAATCATGGTATGAACTTCAAGTATATACATATGCCATTTAGCAGACGCTTTTATCCAAAGCGACTTGCAGTAGTGAATGCATACATTTTTCAGTATATATAGTGTCCCAGTGGGAATTGAACCCACAACCTAAGAGTTGCCAACGCCATGCTATACCTACTGAGCCACACATAACCTACTGAGCCAGCCACACTGAACCAGAACCAAGTATGAGCAAAGAACCACACTTCAACCATTTAGAGCCACACAGAACCACACTTGGGAACTGCTCTACCTACTGAGCCACACAGAACTTCTACCTAGAGCCAACAGAACCAGCACAAACATCTGCAAACAGGTTTTTACAGTCGTAAGAACAACGTAACAATGTGTACATACACAGCAGTTACACTATACCTACTCCTACTTGGAATTTACAGTAATTACACTAAGTATTAGGGCCACTTAGAGTAAAGTGGGATCCATATTACGGATGTGGATGATGGTATTGTGTGTGCTGTGAGTGCACTCTTCCAGCACTGCGTTTCTGTTACACAGGGAGGAGAACAGGAGACCCCCTCAGCAAGCTTAGGACTTCTCACCAGCCAGCAGTGAATTATTGAAATGAGCCTCAGACAGCGAGCGCCCATCACTGTGAAATAAATCCAGCGCTCTAGTGAGCGAAATATGGACCCAACCGGATAATTTAAAAATCATTCAATGGTGAAGTTGTGCCTTCTGCTGGCGATAGACTGGGGAATTCATTTTCTTTCATTCATTTGTTTGTATCACCTTCTTCTTTCTTCTTTTTCTTCCTCTAGCCCTTTTGTATTTTTTGTTTTGTTTCTGCTTACCCAACAAGTACATACGTATATGCAGGCAACTGCCAAGAACACTTGAGTAAATGAGGGGTACAGTGTATATTGAAAGTGGATGCTTCCACACAGGTGTGGTCCCTGAGTTAATTAAGCAATTAACATTCCCTCATGCTTAGGGTCATGGATAGAAATGCTGGGCAGGTCCAGTTGCCCACTATTTTGGCTACCATGGCTAGAAGAAGAGATCTCAGAGACTTTGAAAGAAGGGTGATTGTTGGGGCGCGTTTGGCAGGAGCTTAAGGGACAAAGACTGCTTAATTTGCCGATGCTGAACAGTGGCTAAGATGATGGAAGTCTGAGGGAAAGACGTCCAGTGCTGTGGTCGAAAGTGCATATTCGTCGCCCGTGATGCCCATGCATTGGTTTGAGATGTACGGCAAAACAGCCCACTCATATTTTTAGGCCATGTCTTATAGAAAACTGCAACAACCTCCATCAATTCATCCCCCCTTCATCAAAGTGCATCCAGCTGCCACGTCTTTCCACTCTGCAGTCTGCCAACTCAGAGGACAGTACTCAGTACTGCCTCTACTGCTGGTTTTTTAGATACTCTAAACCCCACCCAAAAGAAAATTGGAGATGCAGCCTTCTTCAGCTATGCTCCCAAATTGTGGAACAGTCTACCCAAAGATATTAGAGAGGCAGGCTCTGTTGACATCTTTAAACGGCACTTAAAAACATATCTCTTTAACCTAGCCTTTTTCTAGCGCCACGTCTTATGATATGCGTGCTTCACATGGAGTCCCATATGCTGTTTTTAAATGACCTTTTATGCTCTTAAATGTCTTCCTTTTTTTTCTATCAGTAAATTGATGAATCGGTGAGGGGAAGTGTCCCCTATTTTATTGTTTTATTGTTTTAATTAATTAATTGATGTTTTATTGTTCATTGATGTTTTATTGTTTTATTTTTTGCTTACTCTTAACAATCTTGTTTTATATCTTGTTTTACTTTGTCTGTGAAGCACTTTGCGCTGCATTTCAATGCATGCAAGGTGCTATATAAATAAAGCGTATTATTATTATTATTATTATTACTGATCATGCAGCTGGCGCATGCAGGCCCAAGGAATCACTATTGGCACGATGCGATGGGGAATACCCTGTGGACTAAAACCCTCCATCCCGGACCTACTCACCTGCGCCCCTCACCAGTCCCTGCTGCACCCCCAGCCACAGTTAGCCTTTAGGAAATGTGAGCTGCCCCCATCAACCCTCACCCCCACGCCAACCCCAGTTCCTGGATCTGGACCCTCTCCGCATGGTTTAGCCCCCCCCCCGCTGACTACCTAACTCAGGAGGGGCAAAGTCTTTCAGCCCTGAGCCACCTTGGACTGACCATGACATGGTCTTTTTTGGACATACCCTGTGCCGGCCAGAAGAGGATGGGCTCCCCCTTTTTAGTCTGGTTCCTCCCAAGGTTTCTCCCTACCAAGGGAGTTTTTCCTTGCCACTGTTGCCGTTAGGCTTGCTTTTGGGGGGGTCTAGGCCTGGGTTCCCCCTCTGTTAAGCTTTTTGTGACAATTCTATTGTGAAAAGCGCTATACAAATAAATTTGATTTGATTTGATTTGATTTAGCGCTCACCCTGTCAGGAACCCCTTTAAGGGACCAACTGGGTGCACAGACATACCTTTATTTTCTCTCATAGCCTTTAACAAGGTGGTGCAGTGGATAGCACTGTCGCCGCACAGCAAGAAGGTCTCGGGTTTGAATCCAGGCCGGGGGCCTTTCTGTGCGGAGTTTGCATGTTCTCCCCGTGTCCGCGTGGGTTTCCTCCGGGTACTCCGGTTTCCTCCCACAGTCCAAAGACATGCACGTTAGGCTAATTGGAGAGTCTAAATTGCCCTGTAGGTATGAGTGTGTGAGTGAATGGTGTGTGTTCCCTGCGATGGATTGGCGACCTGTCCAGGGTGTATTCCTGCCTCTCACCCCAATGCATGCTGGGATAGGCTCCAGCCCCCCCGCGACCCTAACTAGGAATAAGCGGCTGAAGATGAGATGAGATGAGCCTTTAACAATCACCAAGGTGCAGTACATACTCTAAAAGAACACCAGTCCTGTTAGAACACACCACACATGGCGGTTAACAGGAGAATCACCCTGGAGGCCGGGACCACATGGAACTGTCTAACGCTACACTTCCCGAGAAACAAAAAAGGAAGTGATGCTCCTTTTAAACAAATACCCTTTTTTTAATGGACAACCAGAAAGGTTTTAAAGTGGCTCAGTAGGTATAGCATGAGGCCAACAACACTTTTGTTGTGGGTTCGATTCCCACTGGGACCACATATGCTGAAAAATGTATGCATTCACTACTCTAAGTCGCTTTGGATAAAAGCATCTTCTAAATGGCATATATATATATATTATAATATATATATATATATATATATATATATATTAAAAGGTTTTAAAAATGATATAGCTATGTGCATCTCCAGCTGGCACTGACTGTCAGGAATAGATTTGCAGTGGAGGGTCACTGGTCCAAGAAAGAGTGTTTTACGCTGGATACATCACCCAAGAAGTCCAGTATTTCTTTTTATTATTATTAAATGGGATTTATATCACCAAATAGCCTAATAATCATTCCCATCATTTTCTTTAAATAATATACAGAAGTTCTGCATTCACTCTCTCATTTCTGTGACCGCTGTGAGACTTTAAAATAACCAACATCATTAATAGAAAGAGAAATTACCCACGGGATCGAACATCTCGAAGCAGGGCACACAAAAGCTGTCATTATTTTTGGTATTTCTGCAGTAGGACGCAGGACAAATTATGACCATGACTAATTTAGAATCTATAAAGGACAGCCTATGACAGTCTTGCCAACAACCAGAGCTTGAACAGCTGCTGGAGAGGGGAGAACAAGTTCTTTCCAACAAATATATCAATATAACTTCTACATACGTTTCCAATTATATCAGCAGCAAGTGACAGATGTTCTGCATGAGACCCAAAGCCAAAGCATTCCTGGAACTGCACATCAGTGCCCTTGAGCAACACAACTGAGGACTAGAGCTGCCCTTCCCCCAGAGACAAATACCACAGTAACAAATACATTAACAGATTATCCTAAACCGATTCCTGCAGCAAAAATATGAATAAACATCATAAATGAGTTTGGAGAACTTGATATTCCAGGTGGACCCGTGATATGGATTTTCGTATTCTGTGTACAGAGAAGCAAATGAGATAGTCCCTGATAGGGCCGGGTCAAATGAAGATGATCAATGCCTGTCTGGCCAATTGAACCAAGTAAGAGGTCTTTTGTATTCCATTAGCTGTCTTGGGGGACAGCCCAGTAATAATGGAGAAACCTAAGCTAATGCCATCTTCAGAGTAATAAAAATTCATACCCCTTTCTTCCTAGCTGCACCGCTTTTTCATTTTATTTTTTGTATGCAAGCAGGCGAAATAAAAGTTCTGCCAAAAACTATTTCATCACAACATCAGTGTGATCTCAAGGCAACGTTGCTTTGTGATATCTACCACTTTACTCTTTTTTTTTTTTTTTTTTTTACATTTCTCTATTATTTCACACTATAAATATTGAACCGGCTGACAGAAAAGTAAATTGAGGTCATTTCTGTGGATATTGTTTGGTCTCCAACTACATTAAGATATCAGTGCATATTCCCTGCAATAAATTTGAGCTCCATCTTAGACTCACAACTATCTGAAGAACACTTATATCCTGATTGGAGGTCTGTGTCAGATAAGTGTACGATAAAAATAAGCAGAATTGAATTGTGGCTCAGCAAATGTAAAGTAATACTTCTACTGTGGCCACAGACTATCGTGAGTGTGTGCTTCATGCTTAACCTCTGATCGCTGGAGATTAGTCCTACATTTCACAGAACATATGAATAAACCAATTAGAATAATCCAGGTTAATCGCCTACCCACATCCACACCCCCACCCACGCACGCACACATCTTACTTTTCCACCTCTTGTGTGCCACTCGGGTGCAGCTGGGTTTTCCACCACAACCCGAAAACCGATGTAATTTTAACAAGCATCTATAATTGGAGCTTGAATATAGGTTTTCACAGAATGCCAATAAGCATTAGAGAAACCGAGCCCTCCCCAGACGGAGTGTGTTCGGTTGGAATGTCAGTGGGCGGCTGTGTAGCAGAATGGTTAGGGAGCTGGGCTTGCAACGCAGAGGCTGTGGGTTCAATACCAAGGTGGGACACTGCTGTTGTATCCCTGAGCAAGGTACTTGAACCTGAATTGCTTCAGTAAAATATCCAGCTGTATAAATGGATTGCATGTAAAGAAATGTCGTACTGTGTAAGTCGCTCTGGATAAGAGCGTCTGCCGAATGCCTGTAATGTAATGAACGCACCAAGCTTGGCTCATTCTGCTGAACACTTTCCCCTGGGATTAACCCCTTCACACCCACCCACCCCCACCCCGTTTTGGTGCCTTTCAAACGCTCGCAGGAATGACGCGGGTCCTAGGTTTGGTGGCGTGGGAACAGGAAAGATGCCGCAACCGAGGGCGAGACAATCTGGAGCCCCTTGTGAAGAGAAACGGACAGAGCAGCAATAATAAAACTAGTAAAAAGTCAAATCAACATGAGAAAAGGAAAAAAATAAAGACTTAAATCAAAATGAGAATTGTTAAATAGTTAGGGAGAAGAGAAATAGTTAAATACAATTAAAGGGGTTTGTAGAAATTGTTTTTTAAAAGGGTTTTAAACGAAGACACGGACGTGACACAGCTGCTCTGACCGTTCCAGACCTTTTCCTTGATGGTAAAACTGCAATCCTCTTTAGTTTTTAATATGGATGCTGGAAGAGTCAAAAGGTCAAAGATCCAAGATGGCATTTAGGTTTGTATGGGATGGATTAACCCTTCAGTAATTAGGGGCCAATCCATGTTTTACTTGAAAAAGTCATTCATAAAATCAGTTCTAAAAGCTACAGGTAGCCGGTAGGGTGGCTAAACGTATGGAGCGCTGCCGGTCACTGTGTTATACTACTGTTGCATTTACTTTCCCCTCTCAGATCTCAGTGGATGCTTTGCCAACATGAGGCTGCTGTGGAAGTGCCTGGACAAGATGAGGTGTTTCCGGAAGCGCTCCATCATCCCCCTGCTGGGTGTCCTAATCACCGGCCTCCTCTTCCTCAATCTGTTTATCGAGGATGGCTACGTATTGGTAAGCCTCTTTATCGGCAGGTTGTTTGTGTTTCGCATTACAGGGCCAGAGAGGCACGATGCTGCTCATGGGAAGGATAGTGGCTTCTGTCCTGAAAATTGCCATTTTGACTCCTGGGTGAAATTTTTCAATGTCATTTTTTTTTTGGAAGCGTTTTCAAAGCAAGCAAGGTCACGCTAAGACGGCTTCAGTAAACAGGTGTCAGGCTGTATAAATGGAACGTCTGTAAATATGTATGCTATGTAGGTCAACCAAGTAAATAAAAATAGTAAGCGCACAGTAAAAGTATCGAGCACAAAAAACCCCACCACCAAAAACTGCCATTCGCAAAATCCACTAGTTGTCAAGCTTTTAACATTTTTGTCCTCAAAAGTAACACATAAAATTTGATGTGGACCCAGAATACATTTCTTATTCATGAGGCCATCGTAACTTTCTGATCACAACATGGCTTCTCCATTTGTTGTTTAAATTATTAAATATTTGTGCAAATTTTACACAAACTGACATGCACACCAAAGCAAATTGAATTTAAATGCAAATAGTTTGAGGCTTCTGGAGATTCAGCATTCACCGTAACATCTCCTACGGGTTTTATTCAAAAGGCGGCTATTTTTAAGAGCCTCTGCTTGCGCTTTCCTGTATGCAAAAACATTTATTGAAAAACTGAAATGATGAATAATTAATAAATGATTAATTTCCAAAGTTTTAGCTTTGTGTTAAAGCCTTGCACTCAGGCTGTCAGGCAGGGGCGATGACAGAATCTAATCCTGACCGCACCAGTGCCCTCTGTGCCCAGCAGACCTGCAGGTCGGCGCATAGTTGGCCGTACCTTCAGCCAGGGAGGGAGCGAGGGTCCTGGGGTGCCTCCCGCCTGCCTGTGCCAGCTGCATAATTACTGCCGTCCTCTGGCACAGCGACTGGGCAGATCGACTGGAGATCTGCTCAATGAAAAGAAGTGGAGGCCGGCTACGCCTGTTTCGAAGAATGCACATGCTCATGTGCTGGTCTCCCATTACTGCCAGAGGACATTGCAGCCATGGCACTGGTCTATAAAAACTGGGGGAAAGAGAGAATAAAAGATAATAAAACCGTTTTAAAGTAAAAATGATTTTATTTTTTTCACTAACTTTGGAACAGCATCAATGACCGTGAAGTGCCTCAAGTGCCTCAAGCCTCTTTACATAATTCTGAGCCGGTTGAGAAAATGTGCGTTGGGATTAACATCTCTACAACGGAAAGGTTAAGTCATGAATCTCCTTCCTTTACATAGGTTCTCAACCTGGGGGGTGGCCAAATACTTTGGGTGGTGCGGGGGTGGCCAAACGATCAATAACGAACTGTAATTACACACGAGGGGAAATGCAAAGCCCCCGAAACACATTACTTGTGTAAGCAGACAACGTTAGCTAGCCGGTTTAGAAGTTTAATGCCAACTTCTGTCATTAATTATGGAATTAGATCAATCATAAACGGACACTTTAGCTACATTTATTGATAAGCTTATGAATGCCAGCTGAAGACTGTTATTGTGTTCCTATATGCACAAATCTGCTAAATGCTTAAAATGTAAAAATGTAATATGCAACGTTTTACTGTGGTATAATAAAAGTGTGTGAATGGTGCATGCAGCCAATTAGATCAATGAGCCACGCTAATGGATGGAAACAGAAACCTGCATACACACCAGTCCTCCAGGTCCAGAATTGCTCACTGCTGTGATACTTGGTGGTTAGCTAGCCAGCTAAAAACAACAGCTGCTTTGTGTTCCAGAAAGCATGCCCAGCCACCTCATTAAAACAAGCAACGTGTAATACTGCTCCTCTTATCAAAAACCCAGTGTAACAAAATATTAAAAGCCATAACACATAACTAATATAGCAGATTTCCCCATTGTACTTATTATGGCCATTATAGTGGTGTGCGTGCGTGCATGTGTTTGTTCAGTTTGTGTATGTGGTTGTTAGATCAGGAAGGAGTGGGGTTGCGAAACTTAGCCAATATTTTTTTAGGGGTCCACTGCCAGCCTGATCTGAAATGCAGGACCTTGTCTAGAACCACTGCTTTTTATCCCATTTCTCCCAATTTGAGCTACTGATCCCCCTGAAATTCGCAGTACATTATTAAGACCTTTTCAGTCTATGCAGTGTGCTTTGTCTTCAACTTAGCAAGGTTCCGTGGCCAGCGTCGGAGCCACTGGACCACGTACAATTCTATTTTTTACCATTTTTATCATTCTGTAAAGAAAAGGCCCAAGTAAGACCATTAACTATGAATTTTGTGTTTGTATTTTTTTTTCCTCATTTTAGGAGGAGGACAAAAGACAGCTGAGGGAGACGTCAACTCATCAACTGAACTCTGAGCGATATGTTCATACCTTCAAGGACATCTCAAACTTTTCTGGAACTATAAATGTTACATATCGCTACCTTGCCGGATCCCCTTTGCCACGTAAAAGTGAGTACTGCCCCATGAGCACTTGTCAGGTCATTTACCTGAGATATACATGCATCAATGTTGAACAGACTTAAAATAGTGAGCAATGAATACAAAGCACAATAAATTGTAATACCTTGACACATACAAATGTGCACATTATGACAAACATTTGACATAGCAAAAGTCAAATTTGGAATTTCAATAAGTTTCAAAATGCAAAAATGCATTCGTGAAGCCTCACAACACTGGTAAATAAAATGACAAAAAGGGAAAGATATGTAAACGCAGACCATCATCGCTTGTGTTTTCAGAGTATCTGACCATCGGGCTGTCATCGGTCAAAAGGAAAAGAGGAAACTATCTGATGGAGACGATAAAATCCATTTTCGACCAGTCCAGCTACGAGGAGCTCAAGGAGATCGTGGTCGTGGTTCACCTGGCGGACTTTGACCTGGCGTGGTGTGAAAGCCTGGTGCAGGACATCTCCAGGAAGTTCGCCCACCACATCATCGCCGGGAGACTGCTGGTCATACACGCCCCCGAGGAGTACTACCCGTCTCTGAACGGGCTGAAGAGGAACTACAATGACCCTGAGGACCGGGTCAGGTTCCGCTCCAAGCAGAACGTGGACTACGCCTTCCTCCTCAACTTCTGCACCAACCTCTCCGACTTCTACATGATGCTGGAGGACGACGTCCGCTGCTCCAGGAACTTCCTGACCGCCATGAAGAAGGTGGTCACCTCCAGGGAGGGATCCTACTGGGTGATGCTGGAGTTCTCCAAACTGGGCTACATCGGGAAGCTCTACCACTCCAAGGACCTGCCGCGCCTGGCCCACTTCCTCCTCATGTTCTACCAGGAGATGCCCTGCGATTGGCTGCTCATTCACTTCAGGGGCCTGCTGGCGCAGAAGGACGTGATCCGCTTCAAGCCCTCTCTGTTCCAGCACATAGGGTACTACTCGTCCTACAAGGGCTCGGAGAACAAACTGAAAGACGACGACTTCGAGGAGGACTCCTTCGACATCCCCGACAACCCGCCCGCCAGCCTGCACACGAACATCAACGTGTTCGAGAAGTACGACGCCACAAAGGCGTACAGCAACGTGGACGAGTACTTCTGGGGGAAGGCCCCTTCCACCGGCGACTTTTTCGTGATCGTTTTCGATAAATCGGCCAAGATCAGCAAAATCAAGATCGCCACGGGGACCGACGATCGTCAGAATGACATTTTGCGTCACGGTGCGTTAGAGGTGGGGGAGAAATTAGTCGGGACCAAAAAAGGGAAGCAGTGCACGTCGTACATTACCTTGGGAGACTTTAAAAATGGGAATATTGAAGTGCAAGATGTAAACCGCAAGATTGCGTTTGACATTGTCTGCGTTCGAATTGTGGTCACAGCCAGTCAAAAAGAGTGGCTGATCATCAAAAGTGTAAGCATTTGGACTACACAGCCATCAAGTCAATAACTACACCACTGTACACACACTGTATTCCTGCCATTATGACAGCATTTTTATTTATTTGTTAATTAACTATTTATGTATTTATTTATAAGGAGGGGTAAGTTCTTTCATGAAGTTAACAAAGTTTCATGATGATGAAAGATGAAAAGATGATTTTGAAACGTAACTTTGAATATTATTTATTATGATACTTCACTTTCCCTCTTCGTCAGAAACAACAAAAAAAGGTTCATTCAGCAGTTCATAAACTATACACAAAATAAATGTATGTTTACATTCATTTCAGCCAATCAGCTTGGTCCTAGCTTAAACCAATGAGTGACACTGTAATTAGGCCATATTCCCTGCTTGTGGGCCTAGCAGTCAGGCTCAGAACACCGCACACTGCATTCAGCACAATGGCTTAATGTCATCACTCACATTCTAAGATAGCAACCAAGACCTTTTCCAGTGCATCTGCACTCCCTTGCACAAACTCTTAATGGCAGTGCGTGTTCACACCTGTCTGGTGCCGACACTGAACAAGATGACAGCTGCTGCACAACTGTAAAACCGGGACTTCGCAGCCAAGAATCACAACCCCCTCTTTTTTTCTGGAGAGGGTCATGACAACCACTTCAACACTTCATCTTTTTTACGTTAACTACATCGGCTCCCTGAAGAATCAGCTGTCACAGGTTCAGCAGTTGTTTAAATTACAGGTAGGCTTGTGGTTCAATGACTATTTGTCCTTGTATTAACTTTACATTTAAATGCAAGAGTTACATTTCTTTTTCACAAAAACAGTTTGCCGAGTTCTGTGGTCAGCAAAATGAGAAAGGTTAAGTACCACTTAGGACAAAGGTTGAATGACTCAAAGTCTTGGGCCCTTCTCTGAAAAACTATCAGCGCTTACTTTGTTTTTCTTTAGCTCATTCAAATTCTAGGGACATTAATTTACAGAACAGCATTGAGTTAACCCATCACAAGGTATTTTCGGTTAGCGATCTAGCTTCTTGTTAACAGAGACAGTTGCCTTCAGTGTTAAGTGACCTAGATACTTCAAAAATATTACTCCATGATTCAAAATGTAGTCTGGGTGAATATTGCGTTTAAAAAAAGCATTAATGTCAATGCAACTTGACAACATTTTTCATAAAAACACATTAAGGCGAATTAAACCATTTTAAACCCTAAATACAGTTTATTGGTTAAAAACACAATTTAATATTCTCAATCCTGTGCTCTCTCGGACACCATTGGCACTGACAAGCAGCTAATTCAGAGTAGCTCTTGTGAGAGGCACCAATGTGAATCACTAATGTGACAGGTGCTAATAGGTTGCAGCCTGTTCGATCTGGAAAGCTCGGAATTCCTCAGAGTGTACGCCTGTGAATCTGGAGTTTAACTAATTTCTCTAGTGAACGGTTAAACCATTTTTTCCAAATAAAATCTCGACACATACTGTTAGCGAACACCTAGACATTTAGGTTTTTTCCTGGGTAGCAAACCGGCCTCAGAGTATTCTCTGGCAATTTATTTCGCTCTAGGAAGAAACCGCTCTATTGCTCCAATGTGTCTCGTGATTTTAAAAAGTGTTTGTACATTAAAGTTGGACATAGTCCTGCTCCGGCCACTTTGAGGTGTAATTCTGTGGAGTACAGTGGCGGTTAAAGTGAGGCGAGACGGCTTTATCTCGTGCACCACTGTGGGTTGCCTAACGTTAGCCTCTCTCCAACACTGAGGTCATTGTCACGAAAATCAAGGATATTTTTTTTGATTTCACAGTACTTACAGGGAGCAGGTCTTTGGTGGTCTTTTCGCAGACTTTCTCTGTCACTTCTTCTTGCCATTCAATACACACCACACGTCTTCTTTCGGGCCCTGGCTGAACCAACAATTGTTTCACGTTGTTCAGTGGAGATGCCAGTGTACGTCATTGTAAAGTGGTCAGATAAAGTTGTAGTAGCCATATGGTTAACTATCTTATAGCCCGACTTTATAATCTCAGCTCAGTCCCTGTACAGACTGCATTTTACTGCGTGTTCACCGCGTTATTAAACCACGTACGGATTAACTAGCGCAGGTACTATTTCTGCCTATAATGCCGGTCGGCTCCTGTTGATTGGGTTTAATCTCATTGCCTCATTTTATGCCTAAAAAATAAACACTGACCCCTAGTGGGGAACTCTGATAAATGACTGTCGGGATTGATTCAGATTTTAGTTGTGATACCTGGAATTTCAAAATATAGCTAGTCTTTTTTTAAATCTATTTGTTATTTATTTATTTATTTATTAAAAATGTGACAGCCATCTTCAGTTACACACATTTCTCAATGAAAATCAATAGAAAATATGTATTTTGAATGATCAAATGTCTCATTGAACAGCAGGTATTTAAAAAAATGCAACTTCCCCCATCCTTGTTCCTTTCGACAGGGTAGTTTATTGGTCGTTAATGAATGATATAGTTACCGACAGAATAAGCTACCTACACATTTTACATATTTTAGGCATTTGGCAGACGCTCTTATCCAGAGCGACTTACTAAATGTGCATTAATACATGATAAAATTAATCATAGTCTGCGCCGAGATCAGTGTCGTGATACAGTAGCCTAATAGACATAGGCTAATCGTTGGCAGCTGCAACCGTACCTGTAACACAATGAGGGAAAAGTTAGAGCGGTTTTTTTTTTGGGGGGGGCAGTCATCAACATAGAGACATATTACAAACTGCAGTATTGAACATGAAAGCAGTGGTGATGACAATTAGTGGTAATGGAGTCTGAAGAGATGGGTTTTGGGTTTCTTGCGGAAGATCGTTCCACCACCACCGGGTCAGGACAGAGAAGAGGCGAGACCGCGAGGAGCGGCTGCCGGGCGCCCGGAGGGATGGGGCAGTCAGTTTGCCAGAGGAGACGGAGCGGAGGGGTCTGGCTGGGGTGTAGGGTGTGATGAGTGTCTGGAGGTGGTAGCAGTTTCTCGAGCAGCTACCTCCCTGCATAATTTTTGTATGCCGACTGAAGCGCCTCCGTCTGTCAGCCCTTTCATATGAATATTATTATTAGCGGTCTAGGGTCGCATTGCTTACAGTACGCTACTTTCCGAACAGAGATATAGGGTGGAAACCGGATTAAGTCCAGAGATGCGAGACAGACCGAAGAGACAGAGGAAATGAAAGAAACAAGATTAACACAATATACTGTCAGGCAGAGAAGAACGGAAGAAACATCAAGGTGAGATCTGAGAAGATAGGCAAGTTTCAGACTAAGCAACAAAAGGACGCAACTTCAGCACAGGTGTTATATTAAAGATGGACCTTTGCTGTCATTGACTTTATTCTTATTTATTATCTGGCAGTTTTAGGAGAGAAAAATACATTTTTTTTCTCCATTTCTCCATTTCATCTCTGCATTTATCAACATTTATTTTATCCGACCTAACTACTGGACTGTGATTGAAATCCACCGTGACAAATGATATGGACGTAAAGATTTTCGGCGCAGCACAATTTCTCCCATATAAATTGGATGGTGTTAGGTTTTCTCTTTCCCCACTATACTCTATACCACAAGAAACAACCCCCTGGGGGCTAGTATTAAATCATTCAATGATGTGTTTCCTCGCACAACTTCCACAGGCGCCCCGTATGTCAGTGTTACTTTTCACTGAGGATTGAGCATGTAATCTAATTTCTTACGTCTGGCTCACGTCACTCCATGTACTGTATGTGCGCGTGTACGTGCGTGCGTGCACGTGTGTGCTTGGGTATGCGTGCACATGCGTCTTAATAAGAGCATGTCTAGGTAGCCTGTATATGGTAGAAACAATAATGGAAACACCGAATGAAAAAGGACCCGCATTTTGAGGTAACTAAATCGCAATTAAAAAGGAGTCTTCAAATGTGTTTCATATTAGTGTCCATAGGCCTACTAATTACTAATATGTTTCTGCTATTTAAAAAAAACGGTCTAAAATCAATACTTTAATATTTGAGTTTCTAAAGCAACGTGAGAGATTGATCATGAGAGATTTTTAAAGAGGTCAAACAGTCGCTGCCCGAATTGAAGGTGCATCAGTCACAGAAACCGAAAAATGTGTCAAAAAAACAAATCAAAACAATGGCCTCAAAAAATGACCACAGAACTGAATTTACACCTCCGTGACCCAGTTTCAACAAAAACTGAACTTCTGAGCAATGTAAAAAAGTAATATGAGTCATCTTTTACTCTTTTTCTTACATCTGGACGGGCTTATGTTTGGAGAAAACCAAAGAAAGCCTTCAACTCACAACACCCTGTTCCCAACTATCAACTGTGGTGGTGGATCTGTTATGGTATGGGCAACCATCTTGTGGGAGTCAATTACAGCCAAGGAAGACAAAGACATTTTAGGTGACCAGGTGCACCCTATGGTGCAAACATTGTTTCCTCAAGATGTTCCCATATTCAAAGACAATATCGCCCCCATACACACTGCTAAAATGATTCAGGAGTGCTTTCATGTACACCAGGATGAAGTAAAACCCCTTCCATGATCTCCACAATCACCAGATCTAAATGTCATTGAACCTTTATGGGAGGTCCTGGAACTTCATCTCTCAAAGAACCGGGGGCTTTTCTTCCAGAGGAATGGACCAATATCCTACTAGAAACAGTTAACAAATTTGGATAACAGTATTCCAAGGATTTAAGCTGTTCTGGAGGCAAAGGGCAGCCCAACTCTATATTATTGAATAAATATTCCTATATTATTTTGCCTACCCCTTGTCTGTTAAAGATACATTTTTATTGAATACAGGCCCCAGTCTGCAAAATAACCACAAGTTGTGTGTCGAATGATGGTGTATTTCTACAGTACACAGTACCATTACTACAGTACTGGCATATTTTATAAATTAATCAAAATTACCAATCAACAAAGTTATTGTCACAGTGTGAATTGCAGAGAAGCAATGCAGTATTGCAAAAGATGCTGTATAACATGTAAAATTGAATGGGAATAAAATTAATTATAAAATGACAGTGTGAATCACTTTAGAGTGGAACTGTTAAAACCAACAAGATATTAATCTCCAGTTTGAGCTCTGCTGCAATGTAAACAGTGATTCCTCGATGCAGTAACATACTGTCTCAACAGGATTTGCACTTCTGAGGGGGAAACAACACAAAATAAAACAAATGTTATTATTCCACCCACAGTGATAGAACTTAAACACCAGTGAGTCATTAACAAATTATCAAAGTTACATTCCGCAATATTGAATCTGTCAGGAGGGATATGGAGTAGACTTCTTTTTATTTTTTTAAACTATAGATGCATTAGAATGTCCCGAAGCCAAACAAACTACTAACAGCAATTGATCACTAAATAATCCGGAATAAAATCACTATGAGCATTGAATGGAGAAAGGTTTTCTTTTTGTCCGTCAAACTGTCGAGCATAACTCCAGTACACACAAAGCCACTCTTATACATGGCTTCCCTCCTCCCTCCCCTGGGGCAGAAAGTGAATCGCCGCCCCCGACCAGGATTCCCCGGCCAGAGCTGGGTTGGCGCAGCTGGGGATCGAACCCCGGCTTCAGTGGGCAACCTGCACTCTGGGCGAGTGCCTTTACCACTGCGCCACCCGGGGCGCTGAGGGTTTATTTTTTAGTGTCTTTCAAAAGACCCACTGTCTGATGTGAGAAGCTGCATGTATTTTGAATATCAGATTATGTATGGGTCTTACCCTATGGTATTTTAGGAATGAATGCTTTGTCATTCCAATGTCAGCATTTTAAACTATGGTCTAGATTCATCCTAACTGCAGTGTACTTTTTACATAACTTTGAGTAATAAATTTTTGTTTTTACTCATTTTGGAGAGCATCAAACTCATAATGCACAAAGCAGAGGTGGGTAACTTCCTTGATGGCCAATGTGAATGCAGGTGTTTGTTTCCCCAATTACGCTGGCTTAATTAGCTAATTAGCTGTATACACCAAACCCAGTTCACTCATGGATTAAACCACAATAAAACATTTCAGTTTTCAGCTGTTGTTCACGAGCTTATTAATACACTTAGCTAAAATGTCAGATCCAACAAAAGATTGGACTAATTAAATAATAAAGAACAGAAGTTGCCATGACATCCAGAAACAGATACAGCCCCCCACTCCTGCCATAAAGTAAGAGTTGCTGAACTCTGCCATTCAATGTTAAGGACAAAGTTTTTGCGGTTAGATTGAATCTGAGCCTTAACTGGCAAAGTGGGTCCTTTTTACAGATGTATAGTAGATTTATTACTTGTTGTAAATTTCACTTAACGTGGTGATTGTGATTAAACTTGAGAGTATATGGAAAGATGTAAACTTTTTCAGTGTTTTTTTCTCACATTGTAGGCTGCACTGTACTGTATGTATATTGTAAAATGATAATGACATATATTTTTTTAAGTATGTAGTAATGTAGTTGTTGAATTGTATATATTGTATTGAATAAGAGTTTAGATTGTGTGTGAATTAAATGAATGCCATAACTCTTACAAAGACTGTATTGTTTTCACATTGCATGAATAATGATTTTGGTTACCTGAAACAAATTAGGGGGAAAAATCTTCAGATATGTGCAGGTATTTACCTATACCGTGAGACAGATTGCAGTCATTGGGTCATTGGGAAACAGAAAACAGAAATGAGTGTGTGTGTGTGTGTGTGTGTGTGTGTGTGTGCGCGCGTGCATGTGACAGTGCACGGTGAATGGGTGTGTGAGTGACCGTGTTAGAGTGTGTGTTCATGAGTGAGTGGGTGGAAACAGAAGTAAATAAGAATGATAGTCCTTAGGCGTTTAATTAAGAATTCAGGGTGTGCAGGTGTGTTCAAGTTTTCATGTAACTTTATGTTGCATGACTTTATGTATCCTTCCTGGTTTGGATGTCAGACCTGCTATATCTTGATGTAGTATGAAACAATTCACAGACAAATACTGTAACAAACAAGTAATGATGACTGTAGTGAGAATAAAGAAAGGAATTATGTTTGCAGTGATACTCTCCATAGTTCATTGAGTATAGCATTGATTGCAGACTCCTATAGTTAGCTGTCGCTGAACCCTCCATAGCCAAAAGCAAAACCTCCCTGCATGAATTATTCATTTTATTCATACATAAGCTTTCTGATATTTGAATATATGAATAATGAATATACAGCATACAGGCCTATTTGCCTAGGGAATTTTCTGAATTATGGTTCTTTATCTAAGTTCCCGTATTTGCTATCAGGAAAGGACAAACACCTTTTTTTGCAGTCGTTTTCTCAGGCAGAACTACCTGCACAAATCTGGCAAGTGTTACGGTGAGGCCTGATTATAATTTAATTTATTTAGTGTTAAACATGAAAGCTGTTAGATCTCAGATGTGGATGTGGATGCATCAAATCAACCGACTACCGGGTGTCTATGAAAATATTATTTATTAAAATGCCCTTATTTCTCCAGGAAGGTCAATATTTCTCATTTACAATTTTAATTGGTGATGATAAAATTCCAAGAGATCATGACTTTGTTTTAGTTTCACCTGTCTTCAAAAGTAGAGATGCAGGCAAATGTTATCAGTATGCAAAAAAACAATAATTGATGTGCTTTATAAAAATTCCACAGAAGCATGTAATAAGAAATAAAAAAGTGGCATTGATCAATGACTTTGAATATAATAACATCAAAATACAAATTAAAATAAATAAAATATAGCCTTTTTGTTCAAAATATTGATTTTGTTTGCATGTGACAGCTGTCTTCAAAAGTACTTGTCAAAGGCATTGAAACAAGCTTTCAACAGAATTTCGTTATCTGAGTCAGGTAATTCTTTACATCAATATATCTGTTTCTGAGTTTGTTTGATAGTGGATTCCTTCATGCACAACACAGTTAATACACCATTTGTGGTTTAGCTAGAATGTTAGATTTTTATCATTAGGTCTAATAATTAGTTTGTATGAGTGCTGTTTCATAACGAGAAAATGATTTCAAATTTGTTGATAATTACACATTAACAGTCATTTTGGCCATCAATTAAGTCAATCAATAAAAGACACAACACTCAAAAGATAAAAGCAGAGGGCATTGCAGTTTGGTTGAATTTGAAGCACGTGCACAGATTTTGGCCATCAATTAAGTCAATCAATAAAAGGATAAAAGCCATTGCAAGGGGGGGGCTTGAGCCCCTGCCCTTTGCCCTCAGAGTCAAAAGGTGCCCTTTTTTGGGCTGGTGTTATTTGTATTTTATTTTTTCTTTATTTGTTATTTAAATTCTATCAAATATAAAGAGGGAAATGTATAGTAGTATCCACGAAAAAATACACCATATCAATTTAAAAAGTATTCTGCTCTCCACTGCCCCCCCCCCCCTCCAAATGGTTTTGTCTCAATTAATCAATCAACTCGCATCTTCCGACATTACGAATACAACTTGTCATGAAAAGCATCCCCAGCCCCAGTTTGGTTACGGTGAATGATATCACTCAGGTAGGCACTGTTTTAATTATGAAACCACGATTAAACAACACGTACTTACTTTTTATGTTATATATCCGTTAAAAAAACGATGAAGTATGTCAGTAGGACTTGCCACCTTCACGCTGTAATTTCGTCATTACTAGCCTCGGTACTCGCGAGCAAGTAAGCTAGTCTAATTATCATTAAAACGACGTTATCTACAAATATGCAATTAATTTCTGAAGCAGGTAGTTACGTTTGGCATAGTTTTGCTAGTTTAGTGTAGTCACCCCCTTTTCTTACAGCCAGTTTTCTAAAAACGTGATGTTTTCAAGTGTATTATTATTTGGGCATGTAGCAGTGTGTTTCCCTGTTAAAATAAAAGTTTTTTTGTTTGAATGCCATTAAATTGCATCCTTCCAAACTTTCTTTCTCAAAGAAACCACTGATCTAATGTGACTGAATTGGTCTAAACAACTGAACACTGACTGACTGCATTACTTACACTGACTGACTTGCATTACTACATCAAATCTGTGGTTTCTTCATGGAATAATGTGTTTCAGTAGAATTTAAACAGGTCCCATGTTATGAACATAGTGTGTGATTATGGATGGCGGCGGTGTGGCAACATCGGGGTGGGAATAGTGCGTGTCGGTGGGGTAAGTGCCCTTTTTTTTTTGCTTGAGCCCCTGCCCCCCAAAATGTCTGTGCACAGCCCTGCTTCTCTGCCACTTTCTGGGGGAGACTCACCAGGTTAACGTTTTGCAAATATTAGTCTCCTTCAAATGCCTTAGCGAAGCAGACGAATGCCGCGCTGCGCTTCAAAGTGAGCCCGAACCAAAACGAGCCGGGTCCATACGGATGTACAGTGTTATCGCAGGAAACCATTCCTCGTGCACATTTTAAAAGTGTCAAAGCGGTCATAAAACCAATACCTCATCGTAATTACTCGGTGGAAGACGCCACGTCAATCGATTCCTGGTTGCCCTGGTAACGGCGGATATCGTAAATAGAGGAGCAACCTGGAATATCGGGCGATAAGAACCAGCACAACCTGTCCAAAAAATAATATTAAAAACAACAACAACAACAACAACGAGACAGAAAGTACTCTTTTGCTCTCAGTCATTGCATTCGATCGGCCATTCTGTCAATATTCTGGGAGCTCTTCCCCATAATAATCGTGACCACTGCCATTATCATGAGAATAGTTGGAAAATATAAAACAAGATGGGCGAAAACCAATCAATAGTTCTTACTTTCAAGGTAACACACATTTGGGTAACACATCAATCTATATTTTAATGCAGTTGCTTGAAACTATCTAAATCAACCAAGGTTCTTTTTTCTTCCTTCTGCAATAAGGCAGTTGAAAACCACTGCCAGAATGTTGTGCTGTGAGGGTAATTGTGTGGTACATTTTAATATTTTAACATCATAAAGTAACAGCAACATTAAAACTCAAAGAAAATGTATTAAACGCGTTCCTACAATAATTAGCTAAATAGATTTTGACTAGCGACGCTTTAAGGAGGTCGGACATAAAGGTGTCACAGGATGTTCAACTGGGCTAAATGTGCGAGCGTGGGGGTTTTCCTCCTGGGGGGTAGGAGAGGCAGTGGAGTAACGGGGGCCAGTGAAGAGAGCCATAAGGAAGCCAGGCTCCCATGGGCCTGCAGGAAACCGCTGGAGGGAGAGGAGAAGAGGGGAACAGACAGGGGTAGGGGAGCAGGTGTGGTGTCTGGTTGGTGGTGATTAAAGTTAGAACACCCACACAGAAGGACTCTTAATCACCCACCTGGCTGTGTGGGCCTGAAGGGGGCCAGGAGGAACACCTGGGCTGATTACTAATCACGTCCAGGGGAAGTGTTACTTTGTTTTTTATTTCACTTTGTGGTTCAATTTTCTTATTTTTTTACACATTTTATTTCTAATTTTCCCAGTTTCCAATTTGGTTGCCAATTATACCCTCTATTTATCTCAATTCACCCTCCCCCACGAGTCCGCCGCCCGTCCTCCGGGTCGAGACACTCTTTCCGGGTCGATAGATCTGCCTCTTCTGAGATGGAACTCTACCACGGACGTCTTTTTCCTGCTCCTCGACGGACTCGTGCCGGCTCACCCCCCCTCCCCCAGAGGCAGACAGCCAAATGCCCCTGCCTCCGATCGGGTCTGACGACCAGGGCCGGTCTGGTAGAGACGCGGGTTTAGAACCGCTTCCCTGACAGGCAGCGCACACCACACCGGACCAGCCAAAGTGTGGTGCGTTAGACCGCTACGCTATCCGACGCCCCTCTTTGTGGTTTAATTTGATGGATGTATTAAAACAAGGACATCCATGTATTGCCCATATTGCAAGTTGAGCATACTGTAAGAGGCGTTAACACAGCGCAAAGAAGACAGAGACCACCCCACCCACCTTCCCCACGGCTCCGGGAAGTTCTCTTTTACTCTTTTACTTACAGGAGCATCAGTAATGTTTGGACTTGTGACCTGACCAAGACCACGACGGTCAAAACAAGGCCGATGCCCTCTACACAAAACAAGACCGATGCCCTCTACATAAAATACAGGCAGTACAGGCAGCACAAGGCAGTGTGTGAGGGGTAGCCTCTTCTTTACAGGATATATATCTTTGATTCTTGGCCTGAGCCAAGTCAGGAACCAACGGGTTCAGGCTGGGTCAGAAATATCATTTCCAAGCTTTAATACGGGACCGGTCCGGGCTTGATAACATTGGTATTCCCTCCATACACTTATGAAATCTCCCCCTATCTCCTGTCTCCTCAGCCTATTAGCCTATAGTTCATCGTAGACCTTTAGCCCATGCCTTGTTTTGGGTACGCTTAAGGCCTCAGATCAGCTGAATGTAACATGATTGTAATGCTCGTCATAGTCATAGAATTTTGTGTAATTCTTCCTTCATTCATTTGCATGGCTGCTCCAGCTTCATCACACACAGCAAAAATCCACTAAACGTACTCTCAGCCATTCTTGCTGTTTGCTTGCACTTCCCACACACACACACACACACAGACATACACACACACAGAAGCGCACCACACCTATAAAACAGGGAGAGAAAAGTTTGTATGTTTTTTTAATATATATATATAAATTATATATACAGTGGAAGTGTAGTCTGAAGAGGTGGGTTTTCAGTCTCTTGCAGAAGATGGCCAGCGATTCTGCGGCGCTGACCAAGTGCGGAAGGTCAGTCCACCATTGGGGGATCAGGGCAGAGAAGAGGCAAGGTCGAGAGCCAATTGGCCAGAGGAGGCCGAGCAGAGAGGTCTAGCTGGAGTGTACGGTATGATCAGTGTCTGGAGGTAGGATGAAACAGTACCCCTTGCAGCCTGGTATGCCAGCACTATTGATTTGAGTTCAATTCAAACTGCTATAGGGAGCCAGTGAAGTTTGCTGAGTAGTGGAGTGACGTGTGTGAATTTGTGCTGGTTGAAAACCAGGTGTGCAGCAGTATTCTGTTGCGGTTGCAGATACTAGTTGCGGTGGCTTGATGGCACAGGCCAGTAAGCCTGCCAGCAGGGTGTTACAGTAGTCTAGACGTGGAAAGACGATGAATTGCTTGTGGTTAATTTATCCTGACTTGGCAGTGTGGGCGGATGAATCGCTGGTTGTTGGTTTATTCCGAGTTGGCTCAGTGATGGCTGATACACAGAGGTGGTTTGCATGGAGAGCATCTGTGCGGAGGGACGGATGGTCTCTCCAGTGTAAATGTGTCTGGTGACGAGCCATATGCTGATGACAAACAGACCACTGATCAATCGCACCAATTTCCCATGCCGTGGGAGATGACAAGATGATGAACGTTGGAGAAATCTGCAGCAAGCCAGAACAAAACCACATATTAGTTAACTCACACTTATACTTTTAGCAGACGGTCTTGTCCAGAGCCACTTACACAGTTTTAAATTTCTTACATGCAGTCCATTTGTACAGCTGGATATTTTACTGAAGCAATTCAGGTTAAGTACCTTTAGCTCAAGGGTGCTCAACAGCAGTGCCCCACCTGAGAATCGAACCTGCAACCTTTTAGTTACAAGGCCACTTGCTTGGACTGAAGAGGACAATCCTACAATTGCCAGATTTTAGGGTTCTATTCAAAACCTTTTAATTCATATTTATTTATCTATTTATTGTATGCATGTTGCTGCTGCTATTTGTTCTTCCCTTCGTTGGTATTGCGTATGTCATGTTACATGGTATTATTTCTTTAAATGACTCCATGGCCACTGAAGACTTACTATACTTTACTGAACCTCCCTCCCAGCACTCTGAGTCACACATTCCAGCAAGTCACACTTTTTTTATCTTAACAGGACTGGTCCCTGCTTATCTCACAGCTGCACCACGTGTCATTTCTGACTGTCAAAAGAGGTTCTGTCATATGGTTCTGTTTGGCTCAGTAGGTAGAGTGTGGTTCTGTTTGGCTCAGTAAGGTAGAACATGGTTCTGTGTGTCTCAGTAGGTAGAGTGTGGTTCTGTTTGGCTCAGTAAGTAGAGCATGGTTCTGTGTGTCTCAGTAGGTAGAGCATGGTTCTGTGTGGCTCAGTAGGTAGAGCGTGGTTCTGTGTGTCTCAGTAGGTAGAGCATGGTTCTGTGTGGCTCAGTAGGTAGAGCGTGGTTCTGTGTGGCTCAGTAGGTAGAGCATGGTTCTGTGTGGCTCAGTAAGGTAGAGCATGGTTCTGTGTGGCTCAGTAGGTAGAGTGTGGTTCTGTGTGGCTCAGTAGGTAGAGCATGGTTCTGTGTGGCTCAGTAGGTAGAGCGTGGTTCTGTGTGTCTCAGTAGGTAGAGTGTGGTTCTGTGTGTCTCAGTAGGTAGAGCGTGGTTCTGTGTGGCTCAGTAGGTAGAGCATGGTTCTGTGTGGTTCAGTAGGTAGAGCATGGTTCTGTGTGGCTCAGTAGGTAGAGCGTGGTTCTGTGTGGCTCAGTAGGTAGAGCGTGGTTCTGTGTGGCTCAGTAGGTAGAGCGTGGTTCTGTGTGGCTCAGTAGGTAGAGCGTGGTTCTGTGTGGCTCAGTAGGTAGAGCGTGGTTCTGTGTGGCTCAGTAGGTGAGCGTGGTTCTGTGTGGCCCAGTAGGTAGAGCGTGGTTCTGTGTGGCTCAGTAGGTAGAGCGTGGTTCTGTGTGGCTCAGTAGGTAGAGCGTGGTTCTGTGTGGCTCAGTAGGTAGAGCGTGGTTCTGTGTGTCTCAGTAGGTAGGGCGTGGTTCTGTGTGCTCAGTAGGTAGAGCGTGGTTCTGTGTGGCTCAGTAGGTAGAGCGTGGTTCTGTGTGGCTCAGTAGGTAGAGCGTGGTTCTGTGTGGCTCAGTAGGTAGAGCGTGGTTCTGTGTGTCTCAGTAGGTAGAGTGTGGTTCTGTGTGGCTCAGTAGGTAGAGTGTGGTTCTGTGTGGCTCAGTAGGTAGAGCATGGCGTTGGCAACGCTTAGGTTGTGGATTCGATTCCCACTGGGGAGCACATATACTGAAAAATGTATGTATTTGCTACTGTAAGTCGCTTTGGATAAAAGCTTCTGATAAATGGCATATGTGCAGTATATGTATGTGCAGTATCACGGATCTTTAGGCTGAGCTGAGCCCAGACCCTATTCAGACAGAGGGTTAAGCTTTCAGAATTAATGCAGTTTAAACCCACACCTGCTTCGTGATATTATCATTTTAAATGGTGCCATAGGGATACCTATATTAGTCACATAACTACTCCCACCCCTGTTGAATGAAACACAGGGATTTCCCACGAGAAAACACAGATTAATGAGTCTAAACAAGAGGCAAATTTGTTGAGTGTTTCCTTGGAGTCTTAAATATTTCAGCAAAATGTGTACTCCCATTAAAGCCAAATAAAGTGGGGGTTGAAGGCTTTTAGGAACAGACAATTTCATGGGAGAAAATTGAGAGAATTGAGGCCGCAGCCAACAACTCTTGAAAATTCTATGCATTTGACTGCAGATTTTGTCACTTATTCTTTGCACAAGTCTCGCTAAGATGAGAACTTGTTCTATGCATTCTTGATCAGGTATTTTATTGGTGTAAACTATCAGTTAGTTAATAACCCCTAGTGCAGAACAGAAAAGACCGTTCTGTCACGAATGTGATGTAGCACAATTCCGTAAACATACTCGACACTGCGAGGTCCGTAACTACCCAACCGTCGCAAATGGCCATACTGCATTATCCTCAGTTCTCTGATTACAGGGTCATTTTTCTGCAACGTCAAGGCATTAATTAAAGATTAATTACAGATTCCCTGTTTAAGGAGTTAAGATAATGAGTTTCTCCCAGATGCGACATTAACAAAGCCCCTGAAGAGGCCAGAATATTGATGTTTGCGCAAAGCCACCATGACCGTTCTTTGCTGAAGGACATGCATTAACCACACAGCAGGGGGCGCAATTACCTAAAATATCACACACGGGGAAAAAAACGCGATCGGCAATTAACTGTCTTTATCGTTACACACAGCTGGCCCCGCTCTCCAAACAATCATCATCATTTTCATTAGCGAAAGAACACTCTTTTTTTTGGTTAATGCTTCCGCATATTGTGGAGCCTCATTCTTCTCCTCTGGTCTCAATGTCCTTAACTTTCCCCCTGGGAGCGCTGGAAATGCAGCATTACTGCTTTTGTGTTGTTTTCTGCTTTTCTGCACATCACAGCTGCTGTAGCCTTTTCTTTCAATTCAAAGTCCATGGAAAATTGAAGGGAGTCAAAACCTCAGTGCTCTTTGTTCTTAACTTTGAGCAACAAATTTAACCGTGCTATATTTTATTGTTGTGCTCGGACGACGCAGAATGTTGTTTAACCGTATGAGTGTTAGAGATCACCTTTGTCAGCAGACAAAACAAAACATTTGTTTTTCATTGATAACACTCCTTTATCGTTGTGACAGCACTGTATGGAATATCCAGCTATATTACAGTACCAGGTGTGTATAACATTGTGTCCATCGGATAGCATTTCACTTTTGTATTATTCCGCATAAACAAAAAATCACAGATAAGCGCAGCAGCTGTCTTGGAAGAACGAAAGCTGTGACAACAGACCAGAGGTCCGGAAACCAGCTGGAATAGGTAATGGAACACACAGGGCATTGGGACCGTGAAGATATATATAATTAATTAATTTACTTACACATATGTAGCACATATGTAGCACAGATTAATTTATATATATGAACTGATCACAGCAGATTAATTAATCTTTAAAGCACATATGAACTGATCACATTCTTTGAGCCTACAGGACTGGATGATATCCAATCCTCACACTATAGATATCTGTCACTGTATCAGATCTGCACAGCATTGATAAAATAACACAAGATAAATCAATCCGGGGTCACTCAAACAGTGACTTTGCAAAGTAAACAGCCGGTTATCTGATCAGATCAGCAAGGGTGGCAAACGCATCGCTAGAGCTTTGAATTAGAGGGTTGTGCAACGACAGAAAACATCACGCTTTAAAAGCCCTGGAGCACATCTAGGTATTGTTTTGTAATATATTTCTCAATTACTGTCCCCAGGGGTTCCTGGTATATAAGGCATTAAACATGCTAAACAGACAAACAGACACAACTGTCTATCAGTCTAAGTGCTTTTGACAGCATTCGTGAAAGTGATTTCAGGTATTTAACCATAATCTGTGAGTGAAGGACAACAGAGAGAGAGCATTAATGTATAAAGAACTCATTTAAAAAGTAATTTGCCAGGGACTGCTGGCTCATCTTGTGTAAAGATGGCCCCCACGGTTTGGTGCTGAATCTGGACCTTGCCAGTGGCCAGCAGCCCAAACACAGGCCCGATGCAATTTCAAACCTTTACGAAAGCAATTATGTGCAGTACACTTGACTCAACAAAGGCAGACTGTGCAGACTATCAGATATTTGAAACTAACTCAAACTCATTACATAGCAAGAAAAAAAGAAAGAGAAAAAGCTACAGATAAAGAAAAATAGATTCTCTTTACCAAGAAAAAAACTGAACTTCTAGTCAGTAATAAAGTGATAGGTCAAAATGGCAGTGGGTTGGCCTCCCGCGTGGTCTAGTGGTTTCAAGGTCCGACGCTGGCCACGGCGACCGGGGTTCGATTCCCCCGGGGGTGGCGATTGGCTGTCCGCCCCAGGGAGGTGGGGAGGGAAGCCGACACTGTTCGCTGCGCACAGGAGTGGCTCTGGGGTGCCGGAGTTACGGTCGACAGCATGATGAGTGCAGTCAGACGATGCTTCGCCTTTGTCACTGCCGGTCACAGGGCTACGGCAGCCAACTACAGGGAGGGGATTGAACTAAAAATAGCAGGAGTAATTGGCTACCAAATTGGGAGGAAAACATGATAAAATCTAAAAAATTTTTTGAAAAAAAGTAATAAAGTGATAGGTCAAAATGGCGGTGGGTGAGTATGTTTACTATAAGACAGGGCTCTTTAACCCTGGCTCTTTAACCCTGGCTCTTTAACCCTGACTATTTAACCCTGGCTCCTGGTGGGCCACAGGTTATGCTGGTTTAAGTTTACACCTTAAAATGAACAACCAGTACAGACCCAGGGGGGCAGGTGAGGAGAGTACACTGTGCAATCAGCTGCTCTAATCGATGAAATAGGTGCTGAGTAACAACTCTATGGGCATTTGTACAGATGTCTGACTCATTCTCCTGTATGGCGTCGGTGAAAGTGATGTCATCGGGACCCTACACAGGTGCTGTTATGGAGAGGATGCCGCATATGTTAGATATCGTCTGCATCATTAAAAAAGAAAAAAGCTGAAAAAAGCAGAACCATGAAGCATTCGCAGTACACAACTGCTGATGCAAGCTTTCTGTTTATGTGTCAAACTATCAAAAATGGAGATATAAGATACAAGTTTTTTTTTTCTTGCAAAGCTGAAGATATATAACACGTACAACAGCAGCATCCTCTTAAAACAACAGCTGGAGCCTTTAGGGACCCTGTGACATCACTTTTGTTGTTTACAATCTCGCTGAATAAAATATCTCTGGTCTTTATTACTATGACTGCAGAGGATCTGTCGTCGCGCGCCCGCTATAATTTGCGGCTTCCCTTTATTGGGCTCGACGGAGGACTCTGTGCTGACAGCTGTATATTCACACTTCAGCCCCCGCTAAAGGGTACCGCTTCTGACCCGGAAATCTACCCCGCAACCTGCAAGTTAGAAAACTCAGCTCCTTTACTGTTATGCCACATTCCCACCACAGCATGTGTTATTAATAAAATATGAGTGTTCGTCTGTTTGTAAGGCAGACAGACTGATAGATAGACAGACAGACAAAAATATAGACACAGATGGACAGATAAATACACAGAGAGACAACTAGAAAAGATAGATAGATGGATAATATAGCCTACTTATATATCCCATACTTATATTTATCCCATACTTATATTTATATCCTGCTCTTCATATCCTGTAAAAAATATACTGTATATATACTTATATTCACCAGCACTGTTACTTACCTACTTACCTATACATATATTTATATATTTATACTCACCTGTACCCTTACTGCCATATGTACATACCTGCATATACTTACCTGTACATAACTGCACTAGCCTGTATATACATTATAGCAAGTATACTTTTTCACTGCCTTATTTATAGTAATAATTCAATACTGTGCCTGTTAGCATTATACCTACTGCTTATAGTACTGTATTGTAGCACTTACTGACATGTTTGCACTCTGGTTAGATACTAAACTTATTTTCGCTGTACTGTACCTGTACTGTACAATGACAATAAATGTGAATCTAATCTAATCTAATATAATATATAGAGAGAAACATAGAGAGATGTCATCCGAGCCTTCACATGTGCATGTAACCCTGGTGGGGCTTGCTGTTCGTCGCCAGCGGTGAAGCCCAGCTGTGTGCATGCGGCGTGCGCTCAGCAGCCCCGGAGTGAAATCCACACTCTCAGCAAATAGAGGAACCTGGCACAGCAGGTTTCCATGCCTCGTGCAAGATTTAATGATCTGCCATAAAGCACCTTTTGTTCCATCTCCAGCATCCACTTCATCACAGAATGGAATACATGCTGACACCTGGCCGATCTGCAATTGTTAGGCTGTTCCCGAGTGCAGGACCTCCACTCTGTACAAGCCATAAAAACACACACACACACACACACACACACACACACACAGAGAAATGTGGTTATTGTTTCTACTGCTGTTGCTGTGTTTACTGGTTTTATTCATCTTATTCGCTCCCATCTTTTTCAGTATTTGCTGCTGGGTTTTTTTGTCGCTGCGGTTGTTGTCATAACTGTTAAAGCGCCTGCCTCGGAGGAGGAGGAGGTGGGCTAGCGCTCGAATGTCTTGTGTTTGTGTTCCCAGTGAGGACCTGTGTAGGTGTATCATTTGTACTAGGAATGGTCCTTTCAAGCCTATAGTTGCGCTGGTTTGCGTACCCCTGCAAACGCTGATTAGTCAACTGCTGTCCCTGTCATAACTGTTGGTCAAATCCCTGGATCACGTGGCTGGTAGATCCAGAGGCATTTTGGTCCGCGGCCATTGTTCATTGTTCACGCGGAGTTCACCCACGTCACATCACCCCTCTACTCTCCTCTCTGCACTGGCTCCCCATCGCAGCACGCATCAGATTCAAGTCACTGGTGCTTGCTTTTCAAGCAGCCAGAGGTACTGCCCCCATACCTCCAGTCACTCATCACTCCTACACCCCAGCCAGACCCCTCCGCTCCGCTCCCGGCAGCGGCTCCTGGCGGTCTCGTCTCTTCTCTGTCCTGATCCCTCGCTGGTGGAACGACCTTCCGCAATCGGTCAGGACCGCGGAATCACTTGTGATCTTAGGCAAGAGACTCAAAACCCACCTTTTCAGACTCCACTACCACTGAACTCTGTCCATCTAGCTAATTTGTCATCACCACTGTTTAGTTGTTCTACACTATACAACACTATACTAAATAATTTTTAAAAAAATTTATTTTTAAAAATATATACACTAACCTTTTCCTTCCCAGTGTTACAGGTATGGTATGCTGCTGTCTGCAATGATGTCTATTGCTGTATTACTGCACTGATCTTGTGCGCTAACTATGATTGTTCCTACCATGTATTAATGCACATCTTGTAAGTCGCTCTGGATAAGAGCGTCTGCTGAATGCTTAAAATGTCAAAGGTAAAATGTCATAAAATAATCTACACAAACTCCACAAGATTTTAGAATCTTGCACACTTCCACTGCATCCAGTAAATTGCAAACAAAAACCATTAAATCCAGTGCTGGTCTCTGCCCAACGAGACCAGCAATGGATTTTTTATTTGGAAAGGCTTTTCGCTTCACTGCCAGAATGTGTTAGACCTTGTTAAGCAAGGCGATTGACCGCCATACCTTAAAATCGAAGCATCGCCACAAACATTCAGCTGGTTTCGAGAGAATTGCACCCACATGCAGACACTGACCAAGGCCGATCGTGTTCTACCGTCATTATGCAGCGCAGTTCACACTGCGACATTACTTTCATTCAGAGTGACTGAGGACGCTCCCGTCTTCCCGCGAGAAGATAAATGTATCAATCCAGTGTGAAGAGAAGATAACTCCCACCTGAAGATCCTATACTTCAGACACGACGCAACTGCAATGCAGTTTCCCCGAAACGAAATTATATGTGTTTGTTGTTACTGTATATCGGTGAATGATCAAATAAAGATGTTGTGCTGGTGAGGAATAAGTCATGGTTCATGTTGTTATTTAGCGAACCTGTTGAGAACAAAAAAACATCGACTGCTAAGGGATTGGAATACGACAGGAACAAAGTTCCAACAGCAGAATTGCGGAGGCTTTGGGCAATGGCAGTTATGCTCTCATGGGCAGTGCAGGGTAATACGTGTGAATAAAATCATGGGCAATAGCTACAGGGGTATTACGGTAATGGTTACGGTAATACATGGTAATACCCTAACCATTTGGGCAAAAAGGCAGCAGAGATAGGAATCGAATAAACATTTAATTGCCTATGGTTACAGCTCCCTCTAATGGCAATGTAATAAATAAATAGCCTACTGTACATAAACACACACACACACACACACACATATATCATATGAGCGCCGGACGGAATGGCTGCGCTGCCTGGAGCTCCTCAGCTCTTGATGTTGAGGGGCCAGGCCCAAGATTATTACTCTGGTGTACCTAGTATCACAGATGTAACTAAATAAAGCAACTCAAACTCAAACATATATATACAGTGCCCTCCAGAATAATTGGCACCCTTGGTGAAGATGAGCAAAAAAGGCTATGATAAAATGTATTTGTTGTTCATCAGCTTGATCTTACACTGAAAATATGAGAGAAATCTAACCTTCAAAAACACCCTTGAACACTCCTTCAAAAACATTTGTCACCAACAAGTGAACATTTAAAATAGGCATAGTCACCGTTTGAATGGATATCGCTCATCCTCTACATACCTGCTCCATACAAGCTCATTGGATGCAGCTCCTGACCACCCAGGAGCTGTTTAAATAGCCAACTGCTGAGTTAGAAGCAGGTAATAGGTGAAATCGCGTGTGGTTAAATTACTGCAATTTGAGCGCATCCTCCGTTCTTACGTAATTTAGGAGGTAATTACCGGCAAGATTCCCATTTTGACCTTCTTAGAAGAACTTTAATTAGGTTATTGATTCATTGGATGAATGTGTAAGGAGCATAATAAACCTCTGTTTATGCTGGCACTTTGTCTGGTTTGGCTCCTGGTTGGAAACATTATCGACTGTGTTTAAAAGCTTGAGGTAAACTTAAAAATCCGAGTCTAATTAGCACGGAGAAAACTATGCTTTTAACTGTGAAAAACAAACGTAGACCTGAGACGCCATTTGATTTAGAAAATGCCTCTTTTCTTTTTTTGGCTTTGTTCCTCAGAAAATAAAACATACTTTTGAATCTCTGAAACTTTAAAGAACCCGACGACACCTTTAAAGAAAGTGTGCTTGGTTTTAAATTCATTTTCATAAACTAATAAAAATGAAATGATGTCTGATAGTACTGGAAAGCTGCTATGATTCTGTGAACAGCGTGCCAGAGTAGGGGGAGTTTTGTGCAGCTTAATACATTTGCATTTGCCTCTGTGTTTAAAAAATATTTTATTAAACTTTCAATGCCACCTCCTCCGCATGCCACAATGTTTCACCCCCATTGACACAGAAGGTGACGGGCAAAGATTTCAGTATTTTACCTTGTAATACTAGTGGAGAGATATGGCTGTAGACTGCCATCTAGTGATCAGTGATCAGGTATATTTTAGGCTTTTCATGTAGTGCATGTCAATAGGTGTGTGAAAATATTATAAATGAAAACTGGGAACATTTCCCTTGGGATCGAAATGTCAAAAGGGATTCTTCAAACTGTGACAAGACAAGCTGATATATTCACATGGAAAAATCCTGGCCTTTCTGTCATCACCTCAGACGCTCATACGTGGGGGTTTAAAACAGAGGTGTAACGGGCATGTGTGTCCCCCCCCCAATATTAAAACCAGTCATATCTGTCCCCCAATAATTTGTAGATATAAAACATTTCCCTTCATTATGTCCCCCCCCCAAATATTTAATATGTGTTTATGCCCTTGGTTTAAAACCAGCCCTATAAAGAGATAAAACACAACAGGGAAACTCAGTGCACAGGGGGGGCTTATACAATTTTTTCACCAAGACAAAAAACGGACTTTAATAATGGCTCATTATAATGCACAATGTCCACACAGATATCAAGGTACATTGTGTCTGATTACCTTCTCCGCCCCTTTCACAATCCACCATTTTATAGCGACAAGTTTATTGCACATGTAAGGCGGACATGATCACATTGTAAATCGGCGCGTTGCGCCCCAAACATTTCACTACTTGGAGAAGAGAGAGAAGGAAATGGGAACTCATGAAATGTGTCAGGACTCAATTGATGACTAGCGAGGAAAACGAATCTCAGCTTCCCACGGCTGGTAAATCAGGAGTTTATTGGGGGGGGGGGGGGGTTCTCTCACTGGGAATCTGATTCAGTGAGGAGCTGGTCTGATGAACTGCCCTTATATTACCCAGAGAAGGATGCACCATTGATTCAGTCTCCGCTTGGAGTTTTAACGCAGTGCTCGAAAGCTGAATTGTTGTAGACACTGAAACCCAACCTTTACCAGGAATTTGAATCCATGTTTTTACCACCACTTCTGGCCCATTTAGAACCCAGAAATATCACTTTTTATACAAGAGTAACTGGAGTACGTTACGAGTCACGTGTCAAGTGTCTGCAGACCTTCTTCCTCCACAAAAATGTTGACGTTTTTTACACTAACAATTTCATTGTGTGCTGTTTTACGAGACATGACAGCAAACAAAAAATAAATGCCAAGCAGATCCACCTCCGGACTCGGTCTGTTAATTCTGGAAGACCCATTTATACCAAAAGGCGAAACCCAAGGAAGAGCCAGGATCCCAGTCCTGTGTGAAGTGGCCCGGGTGTGGCAGCAGCGCATTGCTGGTTAAAATAATGGAGCTGTTTGCTGAACAGTACACACGTTATAAACCGGGTCACCTGCTAATTAACTGCACTGCGGACCCTGTGGAGGTCACTGAACTCTATCACAGACGATCAGATGGAGCCTCCGTCACACACAGCTCTCCTCGCACGCCAGACCCCTGCCCTCGCTGACGCTGTCTTGAGTGACACCTGCATATTGGCTTACATCATTCACTTGAGTGGCAGATACACAAAATCACTGGTGCTTGCTTTTCAAGCAGCTAGAGGAACTGCTCCCCCATACCTCCAGACACTCATCACTCCCTACACCCCAGCCAGACCCCTCCGCTCCGCCTCCTCTAGCAAACTGATTGTCCCATCCCTCCGGGCGCCTGGCAGCCACTCCTCGCGGTCTCGTCTCTTCTCTGGAATGATCTTCCGCAATCGGTCAGGACCACGGAATCACTTGCGATCTTCCGTAAGACACTCAAAACCCACCTTTTCAGACTACACTACCACTGAATTCTGTACATCTAGTCAATTGTCATCACCAATGCCTACTTGTTCAATACTTTTTGTATATGTATCCCTGCTTACTCCTCATTTAAATAAATAAATAAATAAATGTACTAACCTTTTCTTGTCCAGTGTTACAGGTATGGTATGCAGCTGCCTACAACGATGTCTATCTCTGTATTACTGCACTGATCTCTTGCACAATATTTCTGTCTTAATGTTCAACAGAACAGACTGTGGGGTTGAGAATAGTATATCGACACCATAGCTTGGCACACTACAGCCGTTCCAAAGTTCTTGTTTTGTTCCTAGTGCTCAAGGTATGGTCGGCTTCAAGTCCAACAGGTGTAGAATGAGGTCATTCAGAGAAATCCCCCCCCAAAAAACGATTAAAGAAGCTTGTGTCATTCATTTGAAATCTTAGTTTAAAAGAATTGTCTGAAATTGTGCATAAACCTTGCAAAATGGGAACTGGTATACCAGCATTTTGACGATGGAATCTGACTTTTGGGTTTTATCTCAACACCGAGAGCGGAGAGAAAGCGAACAGAGTTCTCAAGGGACGACAGAGACACCTGCATGGGCAAACACAAAATGACAGATGAGGCTTTACAGAGCAAGCACAACCGACAGACATTCACAGCGTTTGTAGTGTCCCCTCAGGGGACCATGTGAGGGGTTAGGGTCAGGGGTCAGGGGTCAGTCAACGGTACTTCGCTTCAGTAGATACGGTCTCCTTGCTTTGTTGGTGCGAAGTTGCCTTCTCAGTATGTACGGTGATTTCCCTTTTTGATTGCTCTCCCTGTGATATGGAACTGTGTACTCTCGAGCCTTTTGAACAGGCGATCCTCCTGAAAGCAGATCACAGAAAGAACATTATCGTCATTATTATTATTATTATTATTATTATTATTATCATTATTATTATTATTGTTATTATTAATATTCATCAAAAATAAAGTGCTTTTTTTTACATGATGTTCAAAGCACTTTGCTAAAAATAAAATAGCCAAAGTAAACTGTCATTGGCAAACACAATAAATCTCCCTATGGATATGCTATATAATAGCCTATTCTTCAACATCACAGAAAGGCTGTTGC
>JAINUG010000137.1:1127500-1157500 GCA_029706075.1 Aldrovandia affinis | reverse complement strand
CTCTTGTCTTCTGCACCTGGTTAGCGCCTATTGAAGGAACGAGACAAACAAACAAACCGTTTATGCTCCGTGTCCTGAAAACGTGCTGTGCTTATGATTTGATCATTTTCACTGAAACTTTAAACCATCATCGGCCTCCCGGGTGGTCTAGCGGTTACAACGTTCAACGCTGGCCACGGCGACCGGGGTTCCATCCCACCGACCGCGTCAGAGTCGGCTCTGGCCGGGAGCACCACCAGGGGCGGCGATTGGCTGTCTGCCCCAGGGAGGGGGGAGGGAAGCTGACAGGACGTTCACTGCGCACAGGAGTGGCTTTGGAGTACTGGGTTACGGTCGACGGCCTGGTGAGTGCCGTCTCGGAGGAGATGATACTTTGCCTTCGTCACTGCCGGTCGCAGGGCTACTGCAGCAAACTCACATTACGAGGGGGGAATAACTTGAAAATAGCGGGTGCAATTGGCTACCAAATTGGGAGAAAATGGGATAAAATCAGACACAACATTTATTTTTTAAAACTAACTTTAAACCATCAGTTTAGACTGGCAGTGTCGAGTAGAGATTGTGGAACCAAGCTTGTTACCAGACACCTAAAGGGTTAAAGTATCTCAAATGAAGTGAAATGACCTGGACAGTCTGACTTGAGTTACTGAATAAGTTGAAAATGGATAAAAAGTTACAATTTGAAATTCAGCCACTGCCTGTAAGCTGCCCTGAATACGACCATCTGCCAAGAAAAGAAAAAAATACTGTATAGTTTTTGAGAATAAGAAATAAAAAGAAAAATGGACAGAGTGTAGAAATTCTGATGCCACTGTGTTCTTTTCTCTCCTCCCTCTCTCTCACTCACACACACACACACACACACACACACACACACACACACACACACACACACACACACACACACACACACACACACACACACACACACACATACACACACACACACACACACTTTCTCTGTTCAAGCAACACATTCATTCTCCAGGGCCCTTTAGGGACATGTCTACTAATTAATACCTCAAACAATCGATCAAGTTGTACTTAATTTACTGCAACTAGGAAATGAAATGTCACAGAGCGCAGTACAGAAAAACAAATGCAAGCACATAGAACAGATACAGAATCAAATGGAAAAATACAGAACAAAAGACACAGAATAACAGTATTAAATATGAGAAGATATAATCTGAGCAATATTCATTTGTAAAGAAAGATGCACTAATGTTCTTCGGTACCAAAATATTCAATTTTACCATTTAGATTTGACTAATATTATACCAATGTCACCCACATTTGCAAATCTTGCCAGATTTCAAAAGTCATTGGGACACTGAACACTGGGCCAAGTTTGGGCCGATTGAAAACTTAACCTTAACATTTCTACAAGGTCCAAGTACACCATCAATTCTAAAGCTGTCTCTGCCATCCTTGTATGTCCCATTAATTCCATTTTTAAAACTGGTACAATCAATATCATTATCCCAATACTTATGATCCTGCCAAGTTCAAGTAAAATCTGCACATCGCTTAAATCCTTCTGTAGAATGACCTGGGTGGAGGGGGCGGCAGTCTAACGCACCACACTTTGGCTGGTCCAGTGTGGTGTGCGCTGCCTGTCAGGGACGCGGTTTGAAACCCGCGTCTCTACCAGACCGGCCCTGGTCGTCAGCCCCGATCGGAGGCGGCATTAGTCTGTCTGCCGCTGAGGGGAGGTAACTGAGCCGGCATTAGTCCGTCGAGGAGCAGGAAAAAGGCGTCCGTGGTCGGGTTCCGTTTCAGAAGAGGTGGATCTATCGGCCCGGAAAGAGTGTCTCGACCCGGAGGACGGGCGGCGGACTCGTGGGGGAGGGTGAATTGAGATATAAATAGAGGGTATAAATGGCAACCAAATTGGGAGGAAAAACTGGGAAAATTAGAAACAAATTTGAAAAGGAAAAGAATGACCTGGGTGGGGATGCAGCTCCATTGTCGGCCAGGTGGCTCTTTGTAGATAATGGCTCCTATTCTCCCGGAGGCTTCCTGACAGCACAGAACAATAGACATTCCACAGGAGGGCCCTGTGTGCTACTCCTCTCTCTGTATCACAGGACTTAGGCTTTAGGGCACAGGCCCTGTCAGGCTTGGTGGAAGTATGCAGAATTCTGGGGGAGGGCACTGAAATGACACTGGCCCACAAAACAACCATGTTGGCGGGCATGTGGGAATAGGGAAGCAAACCACACACATATATTTTGGGAATGTCAAAAACTGTACTCATTTTGGGAAAATGTGCAGGTCGTAATGAAACACATTCTGGGATACACAATACCTACGGAATGCAAGGTTATGTACCTCGGAAATGTTAACGATTACGTCATTGGCGAGGACAGATATCTAACCAATATCTTATTGATCGCAAATAAGAAAGCTATAATGAAAAACTGGCAAGGCATATGGTTAGAAATTGTAAGAGAGATTTGTATAATGGAAAAAATGACATACCAGCTCAGAGTAAAAGAAAATGTGTTTGTTAGTAAATGGAAGAAATGGATGACTTATCATGATGATTCTGTAGAAAATGCTCATAACAGACCAACTGATACACAAATTCAAGATACTAGATTTGTATACGCCCTTTTAAGGATAAGGTGATAGCTGTAACCATGATTGTTTCGATGTGTTTTTATTTGTATGCTATTGTTTTTCATATTTTTCTTTTATCCTATTGTGTGCCCTTTTCTGTTCTCTTGTATTATTGTATATGTGATATATTACAACAAAAACTCAATAAACATGAAAGTGTTAAAAAAAGCACTGCCCAGGCTAGGAGAGGGACAGGAGAGGACCCAGTCTACCAGCCGTAGCACCCGATAGCCACCAGCCGTAGTGCATCCACTTAAAGAATCCCTCATTTACTCATGTGTTGCCTTTATTTTGGCAGTTACCTCTGTACGTATATATATATATATTTATATATAAACAGTACAAGACAAAGGTTTGAGTACACGTGAAGGACAACTCAAACTAACGACCTGGCCTGCCCAATGTCCAGACCTCAATCCCATATATCTTATATGGGACGAACTGGACAGAAGAGTCAAAGCAAAGCAAACCCACAAGTGTCTCTGGGAATTGCTGCAGGAGAGCTGTGAAGACATGTCGAGTGATTTCCTGCTGAAACATATTAACCAAATTAACCAAGGGATCCAAGATTCAATTTTCAATGCAATTTTCTTGAACATTGATTTGATGTTCCTTTTGTTTATTGTTACATGTGTTTTTTGTAATTTTCAAGTACACAGTACAGTATACAGAAACTTGTAAAACATTGTCAATTGTGAGATAAACCTAGTTTCCAGCAGGTGTACTCAAACTTTTGACTGGTACTGTGTATATGTACATATATATATATGTGTGTACATATATGTGCGTGTGTGTGTCTGTCTGTCTGTCTGTTAAAGGATAACTATAAGGTAAACAACTGAGAACAGCCAGTGCATTTAAGCATGAGACAGAATCACAGATTGTAATGTGAAAGTAGAATCACAGGTCTGAATGTGAAATCAGTATCACAGATTTGAATGTGAAAGTAAAATCACAGGTCTGAATGTGAAAGTTGATGATGATAGATCTTAATGTAGCCGTAAGGAATGATGGCATTCAGCAGAACAGTGTGAGTGAGGTGAACACCCACCAGGAAGGGTTCACACCAAGGGACACGAAAAACAGTTTTGAAAAACAGAGATGATTCAGATAAACAGAGGTGTCAGTATCCCTCTGAGAAGAGTTATTCTTCATTTTTTATTTTTTATTATAAATTAAGTGGTCCCATTAAATCCGAATGTAGAATCATCATCTTTTAAAAAAGGGAAAATAGATTGGGAAAATAGACTCCCATAGACATGCATAAAATGTGTCCAAGGACCTGTTTGCACCTTCAGTAAAAATGAAGGGGGAAAAAACTATAATTATTATGCAAATTACTTTAATTTTAATGTTATGTTCATTTCTACCTAAACTTATCAGTGAGAAAATGAATGTTAATTTGCAACAACATTAATGCACCCCACACAAATTATTGATGTGGACAGAAAATCACGTAAAGCCTGGTCAAAATTCTACCCTCAACATCTTCCATACTAGTGTAAACCTCTGCAGAAACACAAACATGTGAACTAAAACCTGCAAGGAGGACACCATACACCCAATCTATCAATCAGAGTGCGCCTCCACTGTGCCCCACTCTGAATCTGACAACCACTGTCACAAACAGGGATGATCTCTTATTATAGACTCACCTGAACACATCCCACCATGAGCCAAAAAGATGAAAAGCAGGCAAGCCAGTCGAACCCTCATCCTGTGGAAGCCTGTGGTCTGTGTATATAGGCGTCGACCACGTCCATGAAGAGGACGGAGTGAGGCGACAACAGGAGTCTTGTGCATCTTCTGCCTGCCCTGCTGCTCTGTTGCCTTGGGCTGGAGTGAGGGGCTGGCAACCACATCCACTGTATGTAAGGAGCAGTCTGATGCCAAGACCCCCCCTCCCCATACCAACCTTCAGTGGCACTGTGACATCACTGCCATGACGCATCATTTACTAGAATAAGAACACATTACATCATGCTCCCCAAGACCAGCGGTTGTCAATGACAATGGGAATGTGTGATCCCTCTGGGGTTATCGATGAAAGGGTGAATGTGTGATCCCTCTGGGGTTATCAATGAAAGGGTGAATGTGTGATCCCTCTGGGGTTATCAATGAAAGGGTGAATGTGTGATCCCTATGGGGTTATCGATGAAAGGGTGAATGTGTGATCCCTCTGGGGTTATCAATGACAATGTGAATGTGTGATCCCTATGGGGTTATCAATGAAAGGGTGAATGTGTGATCCCTCTGGGGTTATCAATGAAAGGGTGAATGTGTGATCCCTATGGGGTTATCGATGAAAGGGTGAATGTGTGATCCCTCTGGGGTTATCGATGAAAGGGTGAATGTGTGATCCCTATGGGGTTATCAATGAAAGGGTGAATGTGTGATCCCTATGGGGTTATCAATGAAAGGGTGAATGTGTGATCCCTATGGGGTTATCAATGAAAGGGTGAATGTGTGATCCCTCTGGGGTTATCGATGAAAGGGTGCATGTGTGATCTCCATGCTTATCAATGAAAGGGTTTGCCCTCTGGGGTTATCAATAAAGGGTGATGCATCAGAGATATCAATGAAAGTAAAGAACAGCAGCAGCTTTGAAACCCTTGGCTATGCAGAATGTGTATGCATAAAGAACAGTCAATATGAATCATATGCAGTTTATTATTATATGTATGCATTTTTTGTTATTTTTATTTTTTAAAGGCAGCTTTTAATTTGGAGTAACCAGCAGTGTGGACAGTATTATAAAATAAAAATGAATATATTTGAATCAGGAGACACTGAAAACAGCAGTCTACCACACTAACCTTTTCTTTCCCAGTGTTACAGGTATGATACGCAGACACCTGCAATGATGTCTAGTGCTGTATTACTGCACTGATCTTGTGCGCTAACTATGATTGTTCTTACCTTGTATTAATGCACATCTTGTAAGTCGCTCTGGATAAAAGCTAAATGCTTAAATGTAAATGTAAAATGCAGTCTTTGGGAAAACAGCAGTCATTATCCTGGGTGTCAGTCATCTTATCCAACTCTCATCTAAATGTACTGCTGGATTTTTACCCCAAAAAAGGCAGCTTATAATATGGTGTAAGGGGCTGAAACCCACATTCACTCCATATAGAAGGATCTCCCTCACTCCTTTAGCTCATAAACTATAACAATGCAAGATATTATGCATCCAGTTTAATAGTGTTCAAGAATTATGTTGTTATTAAAGGCAGAAACCAAGGGGGGGGGGGGCATATTAAATACTGAGGGGAAGGGGGGGATAATGAAAGGGAATGTTTTATAGTTTTATATCTATATTATTGGGGACGACGACAGATATGACCGTTGTGAATATTGAATATTATCCGAAAGAAACGGTTAATTGAAGCCCAGTAATCACAGAGGGTAACGTTGGACTGGGCACACGGGGAAAGTGAATTATTTTTATTTCCCAGCCGCCTCCCAGCATCTACAGTGAGTGCCAGCGCTCAAGCGTCTGCGGTTCGTTGCTTGGTAACGACAATGGTTACTTCGCAGTGCAGGTCTCATTAATCTGAAAACAATTTGCGCATTGAGCGCGAATTAATGTCAACACCGTGAATGGAATTATGCGCATTTGGTGTAAATTGCAAGCTTTCAAAAGAAAAACACGTAGGCCTACCTATGCACATAAAAAGAGGATTAAAAACCATGGACTGGCCAACAGCAAAAATAATAGGTTTATGGATGGCAAATCTCCTTGCCTTGTTTGTTTACTTATCCCCTGTTTCTGTTGTAGTTGGTTTCAGATGGTCCAAGTCCACGTCGCGGATTTCTTCCACGACAAGTAGAATATAATAGACTCGTTTTTGATATATGATCGCACAGAACAGGTTGAACGAGGACATTAAAGGGCTGCTGTGTGCGGTACAATAATACATCTCGAACGCAAATATACATGTTTTTGTAGCGCCACCTCCTGGATGGGATGGGCTTCGGAGTGGAGTGAGTGCGCTAGAGTCCCAAGAGAGTTCGCACTTTAAAGAATTGCTCAACTTTTTTTCTTCCCTCTCTCTCTGTTCACAGCGGTCCGGGGGCAAATGCAGGGGCTGGGCAAATGCCCCATGCCGCGAGCCTGATTTACCTCTAGAACCTGATAATTACTTTACAGCAGCAGCGGGTTGCCATGGCTCCGTTCGGAAGAAGTTTCCTGAAAGCTCGCTTGAAAAGCAGGTAGCTACAACGAACATTCAAAAACTCTTTTCTCATGCTGTGAATTGACTTGACTGCACAAACTGACCTTTCGTTTGCTGTGGCTCTGGGAACAATGGTTGTTGTCTAAGTACCTGAACACTATTGTAGCATTAGGGAATATGTTACCTTAACCCATGGGAAAAGGAACGGTATATCGTGCTTATTGTATTTCATAAACAATAGAACGTATATTTTCCAAACATTGGGTCGATGCTTTCATTATCTTTGAAATTGTGATGTTTCCCAGGACTGGTTATGACTTTTGATGAGTAAATCAGTGTCCTTACATCCCTATAAAACTATTTGAATGAACAGATTTCAGGCAGGGGAGGTAGAGTTTATAAACTGCGAAGTACAGCTAAATGTTTACTGAAACTTTATCCTACTCTAAAAGTTCATCTGTCACAATGTTAAATTCGTGCTTAAAACATGCATGGCGCTTCACTGCTTGGGAACTTTGAAGTACCATTAAGTTAACGTTGATTTGTCATAACCGATTTTCCTGGAAGCTTTTGTAGTTGTAATCCAGTCAAATTGTCGTTGTAATCCAGCGAAAGTGAAGACATTTTTACATTTTAAGCATTTAGCAGACGCTCTTATCCAGAGAGACTTAACAGATGTGAATTACTGTATCGCACAAGCTTAATTAGGCAATGTTTACACGATAACGTTAGTCATTTTACCTAGCGACGTTTCAAAGTTCAAACGTACATATAAACGTACGAATAAATCGAGTTGATGTGTAATTAAGCTTGTCAAAAGAATTGCTTGGTAGCTAAGTGTACATATCCCATGACCTGTTGCATTGAGATGTGTTGTTGTGCTAGCAGGAGTCTATAACGTAGGTAGCTGGGGCTGGCATGTCGGGATTTCTCAAAATATTCGCTTCAGGACTAAATTGGCACCGCTCTACATGCTGGCATTTATATTTGAGCGCACGAGTTTACATTTTACTTTACAATGAAATCATTTCAAATTGTTCTGGAAAAGGTGAAGAGGGCAATGGTGAATGGAGTAATTGAAGTTGAGCTGTTTATTGGCTTTCGAGACCAATATTCAAGGGGAATTTTAAGGTGATTTATTTGGGAGAACATTTAGGGAGGACTTGTTTGTTTGCTAAATTGCCTCTCATTTTACCGTCAGTGTTTAATTCCTGATAGGGAATACTGCAATATTATATAATTGCTTTTTAACGACCTGTTAAGTTTCATTTGGATTTTAGATGAACGATTAGATTACGCTGATGCCGTGAAGTATTAGCCCATATAAACATTGTTTTGCGCTTCTAGGATATAGTCTATTTTACATGTGTCGGCTTTGACAGTGACAAGCGCGGCAGAAACTACCTCAGGGTTTGACGAAATCAACACCGACCCAGATGGCCACACTTGAATTTTAAACGTTATTTTTCTCACTTTTTTCCATCTGACTCATTGTTTTTAAATTGTTGGCGTGCTCAAAAAGAAACTTGTTACGGCGCAATGAAATACGATGCCTAAAAGTCATAACTTACGACGTACACTGCAATAGAATGGCAATGATTGAGGTAGTGAACAAAAAACGGAAACACAACCGCGTTCGAACAATGAAGTGTTCTGTTGGTTCCACAATGGAGCCTTTTCCTGGCATGGTGAGGGTGCACTGATACCCTTAGAAGCCAAGGTCGATCAGGACCTAGTGGCATTGAGTGATCTTCAGCCCATGCTAAAGCATGTCTTTCCTGCGGAGAGAGGGTGTCTATCGAGATAAAAATACCCATATCCACAGATTACAAGTAAACAATAAAATTAAAATGACAGGCATTTAGCAGACACTCTTATCCAGAGCAACTTACAGTTTACATTTCTGTACAATCAATTTATACAGGTGGATATTAACTTAAGCAATTCAGGTTAAGTACCTTGCTCAAGGGTACAACGGCAGTGTCCCACCTGGGGATTGAACCTGCAACCTTAACGTTACAAGCCCAGTTCCCTAACCATTATACCACGCTGCCTGCCTAGAAACTGAGTAGTCACTCAGTTGTTTGGGGAGCACGACACTAACGTTATCCATACTATATGACCTCCTCTGTAACCAGATCCGAACCTAACTGAGCATTTATAGAATGTTTTTGAATGCTGCCTGAGACATTGTTCACCGCTTCATCAACTAAATGTGACCTGATTGACTGGTGTCATAAGGCATGGAGGCATATTCCTCCTGCATAACACATTCATAACAGAACATAGTAGAACATATTCCAGACACCATGACATATACAGGCTGCACTGGCCGCACATGCAGAAGTGACTATGAAGTGACTACGTTGGCGTTTCCATTTTTTGGTCAATGCCGCACATCGACTATGTTCACCCTCTGCACGCGCGGAGGAGAACAACGACGGCAAAAGTTGGCCTCCTTGCCAAGATCCGTCAGATCTGTTTGCCGTTTGAAATGTGACAGCGATGCTTGAGCAGGAGAGTGTTAGTTTTGTTTCATGTTGCCTGCTAATTAGTTATTACAGTATGGCCAGTGACAGAATGTGCGATGTGGTCTATACGACTGTAGGCTACTCAAGATATGACGTGAGCCCACTGTTTGTCAGTTTACGCTGAAATACAAAAAATATTATGGGATTTGATTACAAAACATTTTTTTGGCAGAGGATTACACCGTCTTGTCATAGCTGTGAAAAAACCATGGCAACCGGAGTAAATATTTTGAGCACGGATGTTTAAGGATGGATTGAACACAATTCTTGTTTATCTGCCTCAACAAAAATCCTCACCTCAGCTTCAGAAGTGAGTGAGAGAGTGGGTTTACTCTTGGCAATGCACTATCTGGCAGGGAGCAATCTAAGGGAATAACAAGTATTAAAAATAACAACAAAAAAAATTGTAATTTCTTTATAGAAGACCCACATCCTCTCAAGATAAACCAAGATAAAAGTATGAACTCTACATTCATTTGTGGCTTTATGTGATATGTGTGTTATTTTGAGAATCTCGTGTATATTCCAGAAAAGGAATTGAGGCGTTTTAATGCGTAGAACCTGCTGAATCCTCACATTCGTTATTCCGTCTGTGTCAGAACAATAGGCTGTTTCACAGCTTTAAATGTGCCAGGGTTTGTTTTCATTTTGTTTGCTCTTTCCGGCAACTGAAGGAAATAGATTTTGAGAACTAAGGGGCCATTGTTTCACGAGTGCTGAATGTGAAACTGTGACTTAGGGGTGCATTGAATCTACCCACTCTAGCGCCTTTGTCCTTAACTTTGAGGAAACGCGTAAGCAGGTTTTTTTCATATTTGTATAAAACACCATCGGTGGTCACTAACAATACAAATGTTTGCACAGGAGTCTAAAAACCAGAATACACAGTCACTGTGACTGAAGTCAATTTGAACAGAAGGTCTTGAATCTTGAATCCCTCCAATAAGAGCAAAGCTAGACTGATGCAATTAAATTAGGTGTTAAAACGGACCCCTGTTCAAACTGACCCCGCTCACTCCTGCTTGCCTAAAAGCATTGGCCAAAGTTAAGGACGAAACACCACAGCAGTTATACTGAATGCCCCCTGTGTCACCTCTCCTTTGTCACTGAGAAATACTGAAACACCTCAAACTACCGGAACCAGTTGCCATTAAGGGTGGTCACTGCATGTGATATTAAGCTGTTAAATACATCTGGCAGACATTTGCCAGTGATCATTCAATGCATTAATATGTCTTTTTGTTGTGCTCTCAACTGGCCCAGAAGGACAATAGCGCTTTGAGATTAGGTTAATTGCTCAACAGCAGCCGTTCCTCAAAGATGTTTACGAGCAGGTGTGTGTCGTATTGTCACACCTGTACCGCTAATGCGCTCGTCAGAACGTGAACATCGAAACAATTACATTTGCCTTGCAGAGTTGTCATTATGAGCTTGGAGGAGTGAATGGGGAGCTAAACTCCGGTTTAGGTTCCCAGGTGGGAACTGTTGTAGCCCCGCCGTTGTCCCCTAGAGCAAGGCACTTAACCAGCAGCTATTCAGGTGCATTTAATGGACCATAGTTTAAAGGTAAGCTACCTGGGATAAGGTAGTCTCCATGGATAAAGAGCATCAATCATCGTCAATATGTACCTGGCAAATGACCCCCATTGTATTTGGATGTTTCCCGTTTGATTGGGGCTGGTCGAGAATTACGAGATTGTCTCGTCTCTGTCTGCGACGCTTGTGTTTCATGAAGGGCGAGAACATGCAGCATTCATCGGAATGCACGATCATGTATTTTGTTATTGACATCGGTGGCTTGCCAATCATTTGAACTCAACTGACACTCGCTGTTTCCTCTACAGTTACATAACGAGTGCTCATTCAAGTATCCCACGTCATGAATAGAATTTATTTCAAAAATGAAGGTTTATGTATGAAAAACACCTTTACTGTCTACATCCAAAGATGTGCATTCAAAAAGACAATACTAGAGGAACAGTATGTTGCAGGCAGCACTGTTGTTAGTACCTTCTTGCAAGCACTGCACTTTCACTGCTTGAAAAAATCTTAATTTAATTATTAATCATGGTATTAGTTAAGTCAATGGCTGCATTAATACATTTTGACGCAAGTCATCCTCCTGTACTGGGATGCCAACTAGCATGAACTGGAGGCAAAGCTGGCTGACTCAGTATATTCTCCTCTCTATACTGCTGGCTGTTTGCTATGATCAATGATGGCGACTTTCTTGTAAGTCGCTCTGGATAAGAGCGTCTGCTAAATGCTTAAAATGCTTAAAATGTAAATGCAAAATGTCTCTGGTGTGGGTGAAGGTTTCTATTCTTTTTTTTATTTTTTTTATTTCTGATTTTATCCCATTTTCTCCCAATTTGGTAGCCAATTAGACCCGCTATTTTTACGTCAATCCCCCCCTAGTAATGTGAGTTCGCTGCCGTAGTCCTGCGACCGGTAGTGACGAAGCGAAGTGACGCCTCTTATGAGACGGCACCCGCAGCCCGTCGACCGTAACCCGGTACTACAGGGCCACTCTTATACGCAGCGAACGTCACGTCGGCTCCCTCCCCCCTCCCTGGGGCGGACAAGGTTTCTATTCTAGCCCACTACAACACTTGATTCAACTAATCATGGTCTTCAATCAAGTGCTGGGCTGGAACAGAAACCTGCACCCACACAGGACCTTTTTGGATAAGACATTGCACACATACATTTTAGGCATTTAGCAGACACTCTTATCCAGAGCGACTTATACAGTTTACATTTCTTTATATACAATCCATTTATACAGCTGGATATTTTACTGAAGCAATTCAGGTTAAGTGCATTGCACAAGGGTACAACGGCAGTGCCCCATCTGGGAATCGAACCAGCAACCTCTGAGTTACAAGCCCAGTTCTCTAACCATTACACTACACTGCCGGCCCAATAAGATTGGACACCCTTGGCTGAGATAACTTTGCTTCCGATGGAAGGGAGAAAGGAGAACGTCACCATCACTGATCACAGCAAACAGCCAGCAGTAAATTATTTTTATCAATGCAATGTATCAATGCAACCACTGACTTAACGAATACCTTAATTAATAATTCAATTAAGATTGTTAAATGACTGAGGGTATTATTAGAGTTGTGTGCATGTCAGGCGTGAGGTTCTATGACTCTACGCTCACAATAGTCTGGTGATATCGATAAGTGTATTTCAAATGCATACAATGTCGTGACCAAGTTAGAGGACCTGATTCAATCACAACGGGGTTGAGTCAAAGGCATGCGATGTGCATGTTATGACAAAAATGAAACAGTGCCCTTAAATGTACCCAGGGGTGTGTTGTGTGAGCGAAGGACACCACATGAAAGCGGTTTCACGTACGCTACCACATATATAAAAACCATTCCTGTCAGGGCATGCCAAACCTCCAAATAAACACTCTACTGGGGACCTATGTTGAAGTACCTCTTGAGCTTTTCCGGAAAATCGAATGAACAATTAATGTGGAGTGTGCTGATAACAGTCATCTGCTCTGTTGCCGCTGGTGGCTGAGGGGCACAGGGATTATCCGAGCAAGTCCCAACTGAAAAGAGCAACAGGAAAATGTACTTGGTCGTTGGCGTTCGTCGGTCGTTTCTTTAAGCATTCGGGATATTGACATCGCCACATAAATTGTATTTGGGTGCACACGTGTTTGTGCTCTCAAAATGCACAGTGAGAGTTTACACCGATGTTGATTTTGTCAAATGTTTATCAGGTTACCTTTCTTACATTCTCCATCCATCCATCCATCCATTATCTAAGCCGCTTATTCCTGGTCAGGGTTGCGGGGGGGTGCTGGAGCCTATCCCAGCATGCGTTCCGGGCGAGAGGCAGGAATACACCCTGGACAGGTCGCCAATCCATCGCAGGGCACACACACCATTCACTCACACACTCATACCTACGGGCAATTTAGACTCTCCAATTAGCCTAACGTGCATGTCTTTGGACTGTGGGAGGAAACCGGAGTACCCGGAGGAAACCCACGCGGACACGGGGAGAACATGCAAACTCCGCACAGAAAGGCCCCCGGCCTGGATTCGAACCCGAGACCTTCTTGCTGTGAGGCGACAGCGCTATCCACTGCACCACCGTGCCGCCCTTCTTACATTCTCACTACATGTATTTTCTTATTTAGTGACAGTCTTGATGATGTTCTGCCACAGAAAATAAAACAGAAACACTTGCTGAAGTTCAGTCTTTTGGGAAAAACAGCCATAGCGGTAACTGCATTCTCGCTTAAGTCCTCTGCACCTCAACCAAAAGTTCACTCATAGTGAATTTCCTTCACTCCAACTAACACGCTACGCTGATTGAATCAAGCAATGACACAATGTCAGACCAGGCGTAAAGTAAACAGTCCTGACTCTAATCCCACTCTCTCACCGCGATGCCGAATTCATCAATCCACACGTATTTGACATCAGTAATAATGTGAATGGCTGTGATGGAAATTACTATCATTATCTATCATGTCTTCCCAAAAAATGCACTGTAGTCATATTTCAGCAAGGAGAACATCTTTGCCCGGCAGACATGAACAACTGTTTATCATGCTCAATGGCTTGTCCTAAAAACAAATATGGGCAAATATTACAGCTGTGTTTTTATTGAAAGGTAGTTATTACATATTTATTAATTACCCTACAATACATGTTTATTACCTCATAACTTTAACCCCATTTCTTTAATGCCACAATACTGCAGTTATTTAACCGTTTACTAATCATATATATATATATATAAAGTATGGCTGGTGCTGTTCTAGAATTGTTGACGTTACTGGTTAGGAAGATTTGTGTGCAGTAGATGCGGAATCTGTTACCCGAATAGGAATGCGACAGGATGCTGGCAGTGGCCCTATGGATTGCTGTGGAACACAAACACAGGTGCTTCCTCTGCCGATCTGTTGATTTCCTGGACAGTTGAGGGATTGCTTTGGTCCGCGTCATTTCTCTCTCTGGAACAGTCAAGGATGACAGCGGGTTGTATGCAAGTATGTCACATGGGGAGTGTTGACCAATAAGAGGAGGGTGAGACTCACAAAGACGTTGAATTACCCCTGGTGGTATGCCCCCTACCCCCCTCCCAAATTACATCAAATCATATCAAAATGTATATATATTTTTTATTTTTTATTTAACCAGAATAGTCTCATTGAGATTAAAAATCTTTTTTACAAGAGCGTCCTGGCCAAGATAGGCAGCAGCACAATTACAATTACAAGTTTACAGACAAAAGTAAATTAAAAAACAAACATATGACAATTAAAACAAAAAACAAGGGCAAATCACAGAACCATTCGTAATCATTCAAAACATCTGCAGCCAGATGTGCTGGATTCCATATCACTTAGAAGTGTTTTATAAGCAACCAGTGAGACCAGCTCCTGCAGGTTCAGGTGGTTTTGCAGCTGATTCCAGGCGGAAGGAGCTGCATACCTGAATGCCCTTTTTCCCAGTTCAGTACGGACCCGAGGGACAGTTAGTATGAATAAGTCCTGGGAACGAAGACCATAACTGCCCATACTTTTTTGGCGGATGTACATCCGTAGGTAAGTTGAATATGAAGTAATAATAAATAATAAATAATAATAATAAATATGAATACCTCACATAAACGATAACAGAATATACAGTTATTCCTAAACTCAAGCACTAATCCATATAAGCTATATACAGTATATATATACATACACACATATGAAGGCACGATCCAGTTTTATGTTTCATAGTATTTATGTTCTATTCAGGGAATCCACGGGACTGGGTAGTTGGCACTTGTTTTTATCTTTGTCGCTTCTACGCGCAGGTGGAATGTTGGTTTTATTTTCCTTGCTTGTCTTGCGGTAGCACTGTTCCTTGCTGTGCGGAGTTTGGCTCTGGGAGCCCATAAGCATTAACCAGCCTGATACACTGACACACTGCTTAGTGTACATTCCATTCCTGGGAGGTCATGCGTCACTTTAGAAAGCCACACACTCCACAATGCACAGCTCCTTCTGTGTTTTTGTCCTCCGCGGTATCGGAAGATAAAAACTACAGAAAACAAACAGTGCCAAACATATATATATTTATATATATATTTATATATATATATGGAAACACCAAGCGATAATGGGCGCGTGTTTATCAGGGAGCCTTAATTGGCTGGACGCGCGCATTCCAATGCTCTGCACAAACCCAGGAGTGACACACAGAGAGATGTACTCGTATAACTTTAAAGGGCTCTTTGAAGTGGCCGGCCTCACGTTTTAACAGCAGTGAGCAACACAATATCAGAGCGAAGGGACCTCCAAGTTCAAAGCTGTGCTCAAGTGTCGCAATAAAGCAGGAAGGGGGCGTATTGTAAAAATGTTACGCATTTGCTTCGTATTTATTGTTTTCATAAAACCTTCTGCAATATGCGTCACATTTTCATAAATATAAAGGTTACAAAGCAGTAAGGACTAGGAATACATGTTTTTTGTCATCATATACTGTGTGAAGATACAGCAGAGCCCCATATTATAGGCCACTGTAAAGAAATGTCATACTAAGGGATAGATTAATGGGACATGGTAGTGCGTGGAATTAAAACACATTTGTAAGTGATTTCAAATTATTATTCATAGTTTAGGGAGAAGGAAATGAGTGCCTAATTGTAAATGTAATTAAATAAATGGCTTTGTGCAATGACTAATGCTTCCAAGGAGCCTGGCAAAAGTAGCGCGCACGTTAAATGGGAACGGATAATTATCAGACTGCTAATGTGTGGAAGTTGAATGAATTCCTCCAGATGTGTTTTTGTTCATTTAGAATGGCCTGGTTATGCGCGCCAGGCAGTGCAGTGGGTAGGTGACTGAGCTCAGTATCCTGTAGGCAGTGTCTTTGTGTGACTGGATTTGTTGCTCCGCTGAAAATCGGTACAAACATACGGATTCTGTATAAAACGGTATAAAAAGTGAAAGTGAAAGTGGTTGGGGGATAATGTGTGGGTATGTGTGTGCGTGTGTGGATTCGTGAGCACTTATGCGTGTGCATGGGTGAGTGTGTATTTTAATGTACGCAAATGATATTAATATATAAACATTAAAGAGAGACGCTGGTCCACGCTGTCATTCTTGCCTTCTGTTCAGGCATATTCCGCACATGGACAGTGATCTAGCGGTGGCTTTGAGAAGCAGTATTTCATCTTGACCGCACAGAGGTTGTTTTTGCACTTCCTTCTGGGTTCTGTGGACCTCTGGTCATAAACATTTGTGTTTCTCGGACAGATCCTCTCTGTAGCTGCGTGCTGTAGCTTACATTACATTACATTACAGGCATTTGGCAGACGCTCTTATCCAGAGCGACTTACAACAAAGTGTTAACCGTAGTCAAGAACAGTTTAGCTGAAAGCCACCCTAGTGGGAAGTACAGTTCCTAGGTGCTAGGAGCAACCACATAGTTAAACTAGGACCCTGTAGGTAACCACAGAGAAGCGCCCACTCTCAGGCTTCAACGTTCACAAATGTGCTTGTTTGTGTTTATTTATTTAGAATTGACATTTCCCACAGGTATTTTACATTAAACTTTGTCATTAAAGATCAGTGGACCTCTATGGGGTTTTTTTGTTCGTTTTTTTTTATGCATTTACTTCAGATTTTTCCCGTTTTTACCCCAATTTGATGTACGCGTCGATGTGCCCTCCCCCACGACCCGCTGCCCGCAACTACGAGACTGGCCACTACCCTGGGACCAGCAGTGAACTGCCTCCCTCGAGAAGAACTCGCTTACTCGCCCATAGCAGAACTTTCTGTGCTTACAGTGAGCTTGTGTCGGCTTCCCTCCCCCTCCCCTTGGGCAGACAGCCAATCATAACCATTACCGCCCGGGGTCCAGTGGACCTGTATGTTGATTTGAAATGAGGAAGCATGCTCAATGAGCAATTTATTTATCTTGTGTATTTCTTTCATTGTCTTTGTAAAGCGCTTTGGGTACCTTGAAAAGCACTATATAAATCCAATATTCAATACAATGTTCAATTTCTGTGTACTAAAGAAATGTAACAGTAAATGGTAATTCATGTTGAAAGAGTATATTCCTATTTCTCTGTTTGTCATCATCCCAGGTCTGAGGGTAAAGAGCTGGTGCCTGGGAAGGAAATCCAGGTGTGGGTGTGGCAGGAGGAGAAGATCGTCTGCGGAATCACCAAGCACACCACGTGTGTGGACGTGGTGCAAGCCCTGCTGGAGGACCACCGGTCGACCCCGGAGAACAGGAGGGCCCCACTGGGCGAGCCCGCAGAGTTCTGCCTCCTGGAGCGGTGGAAGGGCTTTGAGCGAGCGCTCCCTCCTCTCACCCGCATCCTCCGGCTGTGGAACGCCTGGGGGGACCAGAGGCGCTTCGTCCAGTTCGTCCTGGTGAAGGCCGGCGAGTGCGCGCCTCGGTCCGGCAACGTGTCCTCCAGGCCAAAGGGGGCGCTGTCCAAATCCAGGTCAAGGTCAACGCGAGGGGAACAGGGCCCGGCGCAGTACGTGCGCTCCCTGCCCGTGGACAGGCAGAAGAGGATGGTGAGGAAGGCCTTCCGGAAGCTGGAGAAGATCAGGGACCGGGAGGGGGTCTCCGGGACGAGGGGGCGATCGGCGGATTGGTTCAGCTGATCATCGCCCAGGACCACACCATCAGGCAGCAGATCCACAGGATGAGGGAGCTGGACCTGGAGATCGAACTCCTGGAGCAGGGGCTGGGGGGGGTGGATGGGGAGTCCGCCGGGGCGGAGCGGAGCGATCCCAGCGACGCAGAGTGTGTGATCACGGACGGCCAACCACAGGACAGCACAGGACACTGCAGCGACGCTATTGGCCCGCTGGAGGCACAGCTGAAAAGGCACCGGGACCTCATCGAGAGGCTGTCTCGCGACATCGACGCGGAAGTGAGGAGCGCGCGGTCGGCGGGCGGAGGAGGGGAGCCGCAGGGGGCGAGCCCCCCGAGCCCCAGGACTCCCAGGAGCTGGAGTGGGTCAGGAGGGACCTGGAGCGCAGTGTGCACAGGGGCCTGAGCCTGCACGCCCAGCTCAGCGGCCTGCAGGACGAGCTGGAGCAGAGCCACGCGGCGCTGCGCTCCCGGAGCCAGGAGTGTGAGCACCTGGCCGAGCAGTTCAGCGGCCTGCGAGTGGCAGACTGCGCAGAGCAGGGGGGTCACGTGACCCCGAGGGACCAATCGAGGAGCAGCAGCAGCAGCAGCAGTGGTGGTGGTGGTGGTGGCAGCGCCCAGAGCAAGCTCTCTCAGGTCCTGTCGACTCAGGGGGCCGGGGCGGACAGTGACTCGGACACGGGGATAAGCTCAACCCACAGCCAGGATTCCCTGTCGCCCTGTGGGGACGTCCATCCACCCCTGGAAACCGAAGTGTAACGTTTGAGCCGTTTAGGCAAGCTGTTATCGACATCCACGTCCTTTTAGAATGAACCTAAAAGCTGAATTCAGGTCTCCAGGTTATCCAGGTTTTCGCTGTTCACTTTCACCCCAAGGGTATTGCGTTTGGCTCAGTCGGTTTGTATTAAAGGGTGCAGTGACAAGGTTTTACCACTAGAGGCTGAGGCCAAGGTCTGCAATCTGTGATTGCACTTGTTTTGATTCGCTACTCAACACACTTACACTCACACCTTCATGTCTTCATGTGTTGATTTCATTTCTTACTGGATTATTTTTCACATTTTTATTTCGAACTTATTTTTCCACAGCATAAAACATCACGTTAATTAGCCTAACGTACCATTAGCACCTAAATGGAATATGCAATGTATTTTTTGATAAATGAGAAATGCGTTAATGGTGACATTTATTTTATTATGTTTTATATTAAAACATCACTGACTAATAGCTAGCGCTCTAACTCACACAATGGTGCTCAGTCGTTATAAGTGTGCTTCCAGAATGCCAAAGCCATTACATTATTTCACATGCACAAGTCTATGTGCGTATGCTGCCGTATGATTGAAATGACATCAGATCAACCTGGATATTGAATTTGAAATGGATCATAAAGAGAAGAGGAAAATAAATTAATAAACGTGTCCATTTCCGCATAATTTTAAAGGTAAAAATGTTAAAATATCTGTTATACACTACCTTTTATAGAAACAGTCCTCTGTAATGTTCTGGAAACTCTTTTAGTACACAGCATAACCTGTTTTACGACTGCAGTGTTTTTGCTGACAATTACAATTGAGCAGATTTGAAACAGATTATGGTTGCTTATTTTGAAACTGGTATGCTGTTTGTTTGTAATTCATGTGCATATTGACTCATATTTACACTAAGGCTTTTTCACCATGTCAAGAAATCAAGATGTGAGATATCAAAAACTGACAGAAGTGTTAACTTGTGATGTTATATAAAAAACTGAATCCATCATTTTGAACAACAAAAACAAACCAAAAACTAAAATTCATACTTTTGTAATTTAGGGTATATTGTCAAATGTAATACATAATAACGTATTCACCAATAAACTTGGCTCTCGGGTCAAAAACAAAATGCTCAAAGCTCATATTATGCCATCTGATGTTATATTAGTTTTTTGATGTGGAAATCAGAGTACAGGCCTGTTTAGTTCCCAGCAGGTAATGAGGAAGCAAAGTGCTGAAACCACAGATATGATGATGGGAATCGAGCCCAAAATGCCTTACTCCCATTATTTTAAAATACACTTCATAATTAGTTGGCAATGTTCATATGTATTTAAGATTTAAATAATGAAATTATGTAAATGAAATAAATTCATTATGCAACTGCGTTACGTGTGTAAATGTTTGAAGTTCAGTGCTAGGGTTGGGCTGGTTTGAGCTCATTGGTGTCATTTTCAAAACCGCCAAACTGTCATTTCGCTCCAGCTGTTTAACCCTTGGCGAAGGTTAAAACATATTTTAAAAGGATGCCACGTTGGTTCGCAAAACTGGAAACCGGCCAACCCAAGCGGAACTTTGACTCAGAACCCGCAGTTCTGTGGCCTGCCCTCCTGACTTTGTCAATTAGCCTGGGAGTCAGAAGCGCAGCTATGTCATTAACTTGAGGTTAGCGCTCCCAGTTTGTGTTAATTAACATTGCGCCTGCCCAGTGACCCCATTATGAAGCGGTGCAGTCATTGTGTCCCAGAAGAGCACAGTAGGATCCATCATCGTGATGTCAGCTGGACGATGGAGACTCGGAACTAACTTAACCCTGTGAGGAGCGCTGTCAGTGCACTCTGACGTCCATTCTAGAACACGCCGTAACATTCTAGAACACGCCGTAACATTCTAGTCGATTCTAGTTGATGACATCACAAAGGGCTGATAATGGCATCCTCAGAGAACTGTGGAATTCCAGATTCCAGAATGGAACACTGTGAATTAGAATCAGAACTCTCTAAAACCTCACTCCTCGAAGGGTTAACGAGCACAAGACTGGACAGGACGCAGTCCGGTTATGTAGCACCAATAATTACACAGTCAATCATTGCTTTTTTACACCTCTGTTGTCATTACCGGAGGCAGTAATTGCTGTGGTCTCCCATATGTAATGGCTGAGATGGGGTTATGATGAGGCATGAAAACATGGCAATCAGTGTAAAATGCTTTACTCCCTGGCTGTCTCTTTTTGGACGGGCGATACCTGACTTACAAGATGGGCGACGGATGTTACTCAGTGTAGCACGTCTGTCTCTGTCTGTCTGTCATGGTGTACTGTTTGATAAGAACACTCGCTGAATCCCGCCATCTCCCCCCCCCCCTCCTCTCCCTCGACCCCCCCACATCTTTGAAGGCAGCTGGTTTTCTGTGTCTCTTCCGGCTCCCTCTCACCTGGCTGAAAATGCATTGCGCAATTTAAAAAAACAACTCTGTTGGGAATTTAGAGATAAACTCGAAATAGAATCCCCAGCTTTTTATAGGGGTGGCTTTCTGTGAATGAATGGGGGTTACCTCCTTCCTCTGCCACTGTAGCACAATGAGGCAGGAGAAGCCCTACCACCCAAAATACCCCCACCCCCCATGTGACACTGTGCCTACTGTACTCTGTCTGCACTGACTAAGTCATTAGCGATTATCACCACACAATTCCAGTTAACACTTACTGAAAGACACTGGGCTCCCTTTCAGCACCATTTTATTGTTTTATTTTCATATTTTGTTTATACTGCTTTGTGATTAAATAAATGTGAAATGTATATTGTATCTCCATGTATTTAGCAAATGGGTATATTTTATGATATTATTATTATTAGTAGTAGGAGTAGTAGTATTTGCTTAGTTCCCTTTTCCATGGTGACTGCTTACCTGTGAGACTGTTCCTCCCTGTTCCCCAGCAGAACCCTTGGCGTGCTTCTCAATGTTCTCCATGCAAGGTTCTACAGGCCTCTCCACTTAGAGAAGAACCTTTAGAGACAGAGATCACACAGGCAGGGTTAAGAGCAATTAAACAGATGCACGCTCCAATAGCAGACATTGGGAAATAGAGTTACGAACATCAAAGAAGGCATGTTTTTTACCAGGGTAATATGACTCTACCCACAGCACTCTCTACAAGTGCTTGATCAGACATACGGGTCAGACTAACATGCTGGTGAAGTCATAGAAGCAGGAATGGAGAGTCAAGCAACGCCAGTTCTAAAAGGTGCGTAGAACCTTAGGAATGGGTTCATAAGAGCCAATGGATTTTTGAGGCTTTTGGGATCATTGTGGATATTCAACTTTAACAAGCTCTGATTGCCAACTCGCTGGCTGCCAGTCATCGGATCGTTAGTGGTTAACTGCAGACCAATTAAACATGTGATGAGACAAGAGATTTAGAAAGAGATCATTTTTTATGTTGCGTACAAACATGTTTAATTGAATGCCTTTTTTTCTTTTTCTTAAATGTTGACAAGTCAATAAAAGCAGGTGATAATTCACTTGAGACTTGAAGGGAATGTTTCTCTTTGGTACAAAGTATTAAGCATAGTTACGGGAGATGAAAGGCCAAATTAAAATGAGGTGTTTCGAAAACCACAAAACCAAATGATGCACTATGCAGCACTTCTGTGGTTCTTTCGTTTGAACTCCGTAATGACTTGTTTTTAGCTGTAATACGGCTGCCAAACCCAGCTCCAGACTACACAGAACGTAAATATGAATCCTTTCTGCTGAAGGGATGACATTCAACATGGCGGTTGTGTAATGAGTGTCTGACATGTTTCGAGGATACCCAAAAGGGCTTGCTCTGCGAAACGATAGAACCCATGGTTTGGCTGTCCCTCTCATTTCTCAATCAACTGACAAGTAAAATGTAATGGCCTGGATTCAATCAACATTTGGCTTTGATTTTGACTCAATTTAATTGCGCCGTTTTCTTTTTTTAATGAACAAATGTGGTTTGGTGAGCGTTTTTAAAGTTGTGTCAAATTGATTTTTTTTGGGCTTGAATCCAGGCCATATCCTGTGGCCTCAAAACAGAAGCATGAGCCTCCTCAGCCATCTGCAATCCTGACCCATCCGTTTATACTGATCTAGGGTCAGTATGGCCATCTGTAATCCTGACCCATCCGTTTATACTGATCTAGGGTCAGTATGGCCATCTGTAATCCTGACCCATCCGTTTATACTGATCTAGGGTCAGTATGGCCATCTGTAATCCTGACCCATCCGTTAAGCGAAGAAGGGTTTATACTGATCTAGGGTCAGTATAGGGTCAAACAAACACTTTTCCTGGGTTTACTTTACAGACACTTTTTTCCAGGAAAAGTAAAAATGTGTTTTTGTATTTCAATGAAATAGTTAAATGAAAACGGATTAAATAGAGATTTCCATATGAAAGTGGATTTCCATATTTCCACTTGACTTATTTCCATATGAAATCCAATATTCTTTACAGAGTACAACCAACCCATGGATGTACCTCTGACCATCTTAATCTGTATGCAGGAAATGGCACATTCATCCCTATTAGAGGACTATAATTGTGGCAATATATATATATATTGATAGAGAAGGAAATGTGTTGTGTTGCTGTACATCATGCAATTCACTTATCAGACATATTTATATAACAAAATTAATCTAAAAAGAACATACAGTCAAATGCTGTATGTTTACAACGTAAATGCCAAAATAAAGGACACACCAGCATAAAGTGAGCCACCATGAGCCACCAAAACATCTTCAGGGTGCGTTGGCAAAGATTCTACAAGTAATGATAATAATAATAATAATCTTTATTTATATAGCACTATTCATACATTGAGCTGCAGCTCAACGTGTTTCACGGACAAAACAAGATATAAAACGTAGAATGTTAAGAGTAAGCAAATAAAACAATAAAACATCAATAAAAGCAAGACATGTTAAGGGAAGTAAAATAATGAATTGACCAAATAAAAGATTAAAGGAGAAATCAAATAAATAAATAAAACTGGATATGTGGTAATGGTAAAAAGCAAGAAAAGCAAGAGAATAAAAATATGTCTTGATGTGTTTCTTAAAATTGTAAGACGTTGACCGACGAATTTCAATAGGTAACAAATTCCAAGCTTCTGGAACATAAAAGAGAAATACTGCTTCACCAGTTTGTCTGCATGGGGTACATTTGGTAGGGAAGCGTTGGATGATCTAAATGATCTGCTTGGAGTGTCTGGAACCTGAACTTGAGGGATGCAACACCATTCTTCCACAAGAAATTCTATCATTTGGTGTTTTGTTGATGGTGGTGGAAAATGCTGTCTCGAGTGCCGCTCCAGAATCTCCCATAAATGTTAAATTAGGTTGAGATCTGGTGACTGAGACGGCCATGGCATATGGTTTACATCGTTCTCATGCTCATCAAACCATTCAGTGATCACTCGTGTCCTGTGGATGGGGACATTGCCATCCTAGAAAAGACCACTCCCATCAGGATAGAAATCATGATGGGGCTTCACCATGATGGTGATCACTCAAAATGGCTTTGAATTTATTGCCATTTACCTTGCCCTCTCAGGGGTTAAGTGGACCTAAACAATGCCAGGAAAATGCACCCCATATCATTTTTGAACCCTTCATTTACTCAAGTGTTTCCTTTATTTTGGTGCTTTCTTTATTTTTACCTGTATGTGAATCCAATAAATGTATGTCCAATTACCTGTATGCCAATTCAAATAAACTTGAAATCCAATATTCTTTTCAGAGTACAACCAACCCATGGATATACCTCTTAATTCATATGCAAGAAATTACATGACATTTTTAAAAACATTTTGGCACTTAGGAGACGTTCATATCCAGAGTGACTTACAAAAAGTGAATTTATACATGGATAAATGCACTTTAATAGATAGACAAATGAGAATAGATTAAAGAGATAAATTACACATTCATCTATATTTCAGCTCTATAATTGTGGCAATATATATTGACAGAAAAATAAATATATTGTGTTTGCGGTACATCCTGTGATATTGTATTATTGTGGGGATTCATTCTCTTCCTGACAAACATACACGGAACACAAAAACACATTATACAAATACTGGAAGACCCTATCCAGGGTGTCTTACAAAAAATATTTACTTAAACAACTCAGATAAAGCACCTTTCATAAGGGTGCAACAGAGGTGTCCTCACTGGCAATCAAATAACCCGCACAGCGAAACCAGTTCCCCAAACGCAGTTACAAAACTAATTACACCTACATTTTACACTGGTGCCAACGGGGTCTCTTTGATCAATTCTGAAACTATGTGGAAAAATATCAACAGCACTCTGGAGGAAGAGCTACTTTAAATATGTGTGGGTCCCATTTCATCACATGCTAATATATAATATACACCATTTAGCAGACGCTTTTATCCAAAGCGACTTACAGTAGTGAATGCATACATTTTTCAGGATATGTGGCCCCAGTGGGGGGGTTACATGCTGTAACAGGTGGCCCTCCCCTCACACCAGTTTGTCAATTTTCACAGTGGATTGATACAGCCTCTATTGATGTCAGCCCAGCAGAGACACCAAGTGGCACCCTGATGACATCAACAACAGTTAATGTCTGTCCCCCCATAAAATAAAAATAAAAATAAAAAATGTCCTAACCTTCCTCTCATGTTACAGGTACGGTTGCAGCTGTCAATGATTGTCTATTACTGTATAACGACACTGATCTCTGGCGCGGACTATGATTGTTCTTACCATGTATTAATGCACATCTTGTAAGTCGCTCTGGATAAGAGCGTCTGCTAAATGCGTAAAATGTAAAATGTAAATGTGATGACGGGGGGGTTCTGAAAATGAAAAGGAAATTATCCCAGTGAAATGACTGTGCAGAAATGAAAGAGGGGAAAATATAAAACATGTATGTGTGTGTGTGTGTGTGTGTTCTGATGGAGTGTGAATGTGATGGTAATGTGCAAAATGATTTCAAAGTTGCCGTCTAAAGCGCGCTACTATAAAGTGACACGAAGCACCATACCATAGCCCCCCCCCCCCCAAACCCCACCCACTTCACAGTAAAATATATCTATTGTTTACCCAACAAAGTAATAGCAGTCCATTTCTCCAAATCATATGCAGACTCGCCTGAGACAGGTCTGAACATGTTTTAAAATGACAATAATTGACTCAATCAAAACAGATTAAAAATGGCATACATTTTCCGACATGAAATCAAAGCTGAAATGAGCATCTCGTGTGTAAGTATAGCCGAGAGACCGAGAGGCAGTGGGGAGAAACACAGGAGCAGCACGTTAAAGGTGCACCCAGTGGGGCTACAATGTTCCAGAATGTAATTATAGTATGTCACACACAATGTCATGCAAGAGGGATATCTTTCTGCATGAAATCATTGGGTTTTGTGTGTGTCCACTCACTTAAATCGTCTTGATATGTATAGCATATAGCATGTATAGCATAGCACATAGCGTCGAACGTTGTAACCACTGGACCACGCGGGAGGCCCCAGTTTCTTGATGGAAGAAGTGGAGCTTATGGTCATTGGCCACCATTCTCCATTAATGTCAAGGTTCGATGACTTGTGCATTATTTTACGGGTCTTTCCGCAGCGATGTCATACGGGACTGTCGGTTGACTAACTGTAGCCCATCTGCACAATTCACGTCAGCCTCTTTCATCAATGAAACATTTTTGGACCACTGGCCTGCTGTCGGCTGCATGTCATTTGGGTGGTGGACTACTCTTGATACACACAGGACACTGACAAACCCGGCAGCGCTGCAGTTCTTGACACACTCAAACTGGAACGCCTGCCACTTAAATCTCGTCTTGCCCATTCACCCTCTGAATGCCACACATACACAATTCACGTCTCTATTGTCTCAAGGCTTAAAAACCCTGCTTCAGCCGGTCTCCTCCCCTTCGCCTACACTGACTGAAGTGGATTTAAGAGGTGAAATTAAGAAGGGATTATAGCTTTCACCTGGATTCACCTGGTCAGTCTAGTTCATGAAGAGCAGGTGTGCCTAATGTTTTGTACAGTGTATTTCAGACCTGGGGAATTGAAACACATTTTAAAGGGAGCGTGCTGACCTTGAAAAGAACAGCTTGGCTCTAAAAGATTGCAGGTTTGAAGTGGCAACTCGTGAAATTAAATCTCCAATGGCAGAGAACCCGGGTGTTGCCTTTGATCATGTGAGGGGAGAAAAAAACAACAACACAATTTTCCTGCTTCGGGAGCGCATATTAGTTTTGTTTATGCGTTTGCTCTCAAGTCCGTCTTTGAAGACCTGGATCCTCTTTGAGAGATTAATGTACATTAATTTCCTGTAAGACCCCTCCTCCTCCTCCTCCTCCTCCTCCCACCACCACCACCTGTGGTTGACTCTGTGTGTTGGCACAGTAACAAACTTGTGTTTGTAAATACCTGTTGGAAAATAACCACTTCATCAAGCAGGAAAAGCATTCCACAGATGACATGCTCACAGTTACCTTCTCAGTATAATTGAAGTAATATTTGAACGTATGACTTGTGTCATTTCCTTTCTCTGGTTCCTGTTATGTGTGACTTCTGTCACTTCATATGCCATGGGTTTACAGTGGGTACAACCCAAACAGGTGTACCCAAAATTAAGGGGAACAGACATTCAGTGCACAGCATATAAAAACCCAGATTATTTCTTTAACACTTAGTTACCATTCATGTGCTTTTTAAGTCCCAAACAAACACTTTCCCAGAGTTTACTTTTCCATGGCGCTAACAACGCTTAGGTTGCGGGTTCAATTCCCGTTGGGACCACATATACTGAAAAATGTATGCATTCACAACTCTAAGTCGCTTTGGATAAAAGCGTCTGCTAAGTGGCACATATTATAATTACCCCAAAGGGCCTTAATTTCCCGAAAGTGGGGAAGGTGGGGTGTCGTCTGACACCAAAGACACACAGGTCATGGATACAGAACAACAGGAAATACAGGAACCGATGTGCTTGTGCCGGGAACGCGGTCACAGTTTACACCTGACGGTAGGCGCGATCGCTCACAAATCAATCTTTCTGACGGGCGAGGACCTTTGTCCCCGTCATGCATGTCTTAACCTGTCACGAGGCACTGGAAGGCACAGGTGTTTGCGCCATGCATAATAAAATGCATGGCGCAGGCAAGGCATGGATAATTAGTGCCATCGGAATGCAGCGTGTCGCGGAGGCAGGAGATCGGATCTCGAAAGAAAGGTGACGTCTCACTTAATGGTACGGGCGTTGAAACATCTTATTTAGGCGGAGGAAGTTATCAGAAGTCGTGTTTACACTCTCCATCGTACGGTATTGTAACTGCGAGATCTCACCGTGTGTGTGCGGTGTTTTGCGGTGGCCATGCAGTGGGTGGAGAACAGGACTGTTTAACTGTTTCTTATCCACGTTGCAGGTGCTCACGACTCCCGTGGCCATGCAGTGCAGTGGGTGGAGAGCAGGACACTGTTTACTTGAGCATCGGGCGGGACACTGGGTATGGTGTATGGCATGAACTACAGGCAACTACCAAAATCAGGGATGTGTTTTTTCCTGGTTAATCAGGAAATGTTTATTTTCAGACCATAGATATCTTGTGGACATGTGTATGTCATAAGCATACACATTAAGAAATGTTGCACTCTTTGACAGCTGATAGCAGGAGAGAATGTTCAGCAAATAAAGCCAAATAGCCAGAGATATTTAGCACCAGAAAATCAGCATTTCCTGAATAATCAGGAAAAATCACATCCCTGCAAAATAAAGGAAACACCAAAATAAAGTGTCTTAACACGGCACAGAACAGCTTCAGTGCACCTTGGCATGGATTCTGCAAGTGTCTGGTACGCTATTTGAGGGATGCAACACCATTCTTCCATGAGAAATTCCATAATTTGGTGTTTTGTTGATGGTGATGGAAAACACTGTCTTAGGCACCATTCCAGAATCTCCCATAAGTCTACAGTTGGGCTAAGATCTGGTGACTGAGACGGCCATGGCGTATGGTTTACATAGTTTTCATGCTCATCAAACCATTCAGTGAGCACTCGTGCCCTGTGGATGGGGGCATTATCATCCTGGAAGAGACCACTCCCATCAGGATAGAAATGCTTCACCACAGGATGAAGGTGACCACTCAGAATGGCTTTGTATTTATTGGCATTTACCTTTCCCTCTATGGGGTTGAGTGGACCTAAACCATGCCAGGAAAATGCACCCCACACCATAACAGAGCCTCCAGAACCCTTCATTTACTCCAGTGTTTCCTGCATTTTTGCAGTTACCTGTACATCAGTATATAATATCAGTTATAATAATGACATGTAAAATATGAGTTATATAAGTCACCGTGGATACAGGTGTTTGCCAAATAAATAAATCATGCATTATAATGATGTATTTGCTTGAGGACCTAGTCACTCACTATTTGAACTGTGAAACTTGTTTCAGGAAACGCATACTAATGCCCTGTTCTCACGGCTCAGCTTTTTAATAAATGGATGTGATATATCGAGACTTGTTTGAACAATAGCATACACCCCTTTGTGTTTTGACCTTGTGGGTTGCCGTGCATCTTGGGAAGATGGGGGGTGAGGTAGCCAGGAAGTGAGCCATGTGTGTTGTTCCTCATCCTGAAACAGCCTGTTAAATAAAAGGTACTGTTCAGTTCAGTCAGATTGTTTGTTATGGAGGAGGGGAATATTAAACTGAGAGCGTTGCATTCATAAGTTCAAATGCTGAGGTGACTGTGATTGACGTGAAGAACGTCTCACTGAGTGAACTTGCACGGGCTGTTGGACCACTCTATGAAACATTATTGCGTTAGTACTTCGGCATAGTTTTTCTGTACATGCACATCCAATTGGTGGGGGGGGGGGGGCGGAGTCATTCTTTCATAACATAACATAAGTCATTTAGCAGTAGTGAATGCATACATTTTTCCATATATATGGTCCCAATGGGAATCGAACCCACAACCTGAGTGTTGTCAACGCCATGCTCTACCTACTAAGCCACACAGAACCACGCTCTACCTACTGAGACACACAGAACCACACTCTACCTACTGAGACACACAGAACCACGCTCTACCTACTGAGCCACACAGAACCACACTCTACCTACCGAGCCATACAGAACCATGCTCTACCTACTGAGCCACACAGAACCATGCTCTACCTACTGAGCCACACAGAACCACGCTCTACCTACTGAGCCACACAGAACCATGCTCT